>VMDR010005255.1:0-44852 GCA_007922815.1 Macrotus californicus | reverse complement strand
CATGTTTGCCACTTTCCTACTGAGCGCTCTCAGGGGGACTGGGGGTCATTTAAGAACTCTGTATAAAACTCAGAAAAGTTGTGACAGTGTGTTTTCAGTAAGAGATTTCTAGGGTTGCCATAGGAATCGGCTTTTCTGGAGTTGTACCCCGTTGTTGCCTTGCTAGCTTGGGAGAGCTTACTTTTTTATATTTTATGATTCCCTTTTATTTAATCTTTTTAGCTGCATTCATGGATCAGGGCTCCAAACCAGAAATTTTCTGTATGCTACCGACGTCGTGGAAGCGTTTCTCACTGTCCTCAAAAAGGGGAAGCCAGGTGAAATCTATAACATTGGGACCAACTTTGAGATGTCAGTGCTGCAGCTGGCCAAGGAGCTCGTGCAGCTGGTGCGTGTGTGCTGTGAAGGCACAGGGCGGGGCGTTCAGAGCGGGCTCCAACTTGGTGGCAGTAGTCACTGCTTGAGCCCGAAGTGACAATTTGCAGGTTATCCAGTTGAAAAGTGAAGAGTAATAAGTAAAATTTATAATTATGTATACCAGCAATTTTCAACTGGTGTGCCCCAAGAATTTGTGAAACGTGCACTACCTGACCTCTTTCCCCTTCGACTGTCAGATAAAAAAATGACAACAGCCAACACAATACCCATCTGGTCTAAAGGAATCAAAATCATACCTTTTCTTTTGTCAGATCAGCAAAAAGTATAATATATTTTTTGGTGTGCCACAGAATTTGAGTAATTAGCTTACGTGTGCCGTCAGGTGTAAAAGGTTGAAAATCGCTGACGTATGCCAAGATGTGTCGTGTGAAGTTGTATCTCTCATTTAATGACAGTTTTTTTAGGGGGAAAGATCCTAATACATTAAATGTACATACCCAGTAAAAGACATACTTCAGTTTCAGAAATATTAAATTGTGTGTCGTAAAGTCATAGAACAATGAAATGATACATAAATCATTGTAGTTATGAGTGTATGTATGTATTTCTGAACATCAATTATAGAAAAATCTCGGGATTCAGGAGAAAGGAAGACTGAAAAACTTTTGTTCTCCTCTGCACTATTATCAGAATACTCTGTACTCCTATTGTGGGTATTCCACCCCAGATAATTATCCGATGCCAGTGGGGCATCCTCCACTTTAACCCAGTTCTGATGTCCTCGGCCTGGAGACAGCACCAGGGCCCACTGGTTGCGGAGTCAGCCCCATGAGACTGGCCTCGGTCCAGATACCAGTTGTAAGACCTGGTTGTCTCCTGTGCTCCTGACCAGCCCGCTGTGAATCGGAGGCAGTTTGCTAGAGTGGCTCACGGAACTCAGGAGAGTAGTTCACTTTCCAGATCACTGGTGTACGAGGTCTGCCCGGAAGGTATCCAGCCATGTCATATGAAAAAGAGAGACATTTATTGTGTCTTATACAAGATACAAGAAACATTATATATAGGGCAATGACACCTCAGTCCCCTTCAAAGTAGACACCTTGGGACCTCACACAGTTCTCCCAGTCACCATCAGCTGCCCCATCCTGTTTTCCTGAATCTCATTGATGGTCTGAAATCTCTTCTCTTTCAAAGGTGATTTTAGTTTTGGGAAAAGCCAGAAGTTTCAGGGCACCAAACCTGGGCTGTAGGGGGGGCTGAGTCACCTGGGTGATTTGATGTTTCACCAAAAAACTGCGTGAGACATGATGCATGAGCAGGGGGATTTGTGGGGATGAAGCTGCCAGTCACCAGTAGTCCATAGCTGTGGCCTTCTGAAGCATCTGAATAGTTTCCGTAGAGGAATTTTCAAGCTTAACACAAAATTTGATGCAGATTCATTGCTCTACTTGCTCAGTCATTTTGAATGTGACGGCCACACAGTACACATGCTCACTCAACAATGTCTACTGCCCCCATTGACTAGCACAGTGAAGTCAGCATTGTTAACACATGCATGTGCATTCCAGTCTTCTCTCCTTGGCTGCCAGGTTACATTGATGTTGTGCAAACTGTTCTCATTATATTAACAATGGCTGGGCTTTTTCTGGACAGACCTCGTATTACATAGGCTGTAACTCAGGAACAGCCAGATGGAGGGCACAAGCAAGGGCAATAAGGCATGAGGGAAGGGGCGTGGAGTATCCATGCTTTCTGGGCGTGCCCCTCTCCTAGCACATCCAAGTGTTTAGAAAGCTGGAAGCTCTCCATGGAGGCTTTATTAAGTAGGCATGATTGACTAACTCATTGGCCGTAGGTGACTAATCCAACCTCCTGCCCCTCTCCCTCTTCCTCTCCCAGCCAGGTGTGAAGGGAGGGGGGCTGAGTTCTATCCTTCTAATCACATGGTTGGTTTCCCTGGAGACCAGCCCCCATCCTCATGGGCTCCCCAGAAAACACTAACGTGAACTCTGGTGTGGTTGGACATAAATAGCAAAAACACTCTCCTCACTCACTTAGGAAATCCTGAGTGTTCTAGGAGCTCAGTGCCAGGAACAGGGGTGACCACCAACCATATATTTCTTATTATAAATCACAATATCACACTGAACAATGACCCAAAGCTACAAAAATGTATTTCCTGCCATGGTATACAACGTGTATTGTTTCTGAGCTTCAGGTTGAATTTGGGCTGTAAAGTGCAGGTGGTACTATTGAAACACACTTCATCTCAGCTGTCTGTGGCTCTGAGGAGGTTGGTTTTCTTGTCCTTTGACTGCCAGGGAATCCCGCTGTTCTCTGGTCTCATTTTATAATTTGACTCAGAAGCCTTTTCCGTTTTGACAGATCAAAGAGACCAAGTCAGAGTCTGAAATGGAAAGCTGGGTTGATTATGTTAATGATAGGTGAGTAACAAGTGTGAACGTTGGGGAAAGACTGAAACCTTAGGTGCTTACAGAATTATGAAATACATGGAATGAACCAACACTAGTTTATTTGTTTTGAGTTTTCTCCTAAAATATTTTTTCTAATTGTAAATGTCGTAAGAATGAAGTGTAGCTTTCTTACTTGCTAGGTCTGTGATTTAAAGAAAGTTATTGAACCTTTCCAAGGCTGAGGTTTTCCTCGAGTGTGAAATAGAGAAAACAACATCTTGCTGTTTACAACATTTTTTAAGGTTTGATTAGAAATACAAAGTGCCCAGCCCAGGGTGTGGAACACAAGAGCCCTAATAAGTTTGTGTGTGTTTATTCATTCATCAAACGTTCAGGTGTTATCCACTGCATTCATACCTAGATTGTGCTGGAATAGAAGAGGACTAGCCATGGGGAGTGTGAGGCATCTGGGATTATAGAAACATCACCCGGATGGGGGACCTGGCCCACAACCCAGGCATGTGCCCTGGCTGGGAATCAAACCTGTGATCTTTGGATTCACAGGCTAGTGCTCAATCCATTGAGCCACAACAGCCAGTGCTAATTTTTTAAAAATATACACTTTATTTTATAAATTTTCTATGATCATGTTATCAAGGAGAATTTTTTTAATTGAATTATGTTAAAGATGCATGGACACATTATTTCTCTTAGTATTCAGATATGTAAATATATTTCCATAGTGTCATTTTAAGTCTGTTTTGTTTTCCAAGACCTACCAATGACATGAGATATCCAATGAAGTCAGAGAAAATACATGGCTTAGGATGGAGACCTAAAGTGCCTTGGGAAGAAGGAATAAAGAAAACAAGTATGTTATGAATTGGTCACTTGGGGGTTGAGGGTTTCAGAAAATTTTAAAGAAAAAGCAATATATTTTTAGAACACTACAAATTCAGTGGACTATTTCGATGAATCAATTTTACTTTCCAAATTGTTATATTTAATATATTTTTAATAATAGAAATATATTTCCTAAGCACCTTGAATTTCATAGATTAATTTCTGATCAGTCTTCCTATAACTAGCATTTTTCAGATTCCTGTGTCATTGATTCTCAGGTGTACGTGTTTTATTCTTTTCATACCCCTGAAAGGTGTGTGTTTTACAGTCACCTGTTAAAATTATTGCAACTTTTTTCTTTTCTTGGTATGTAAAATAATGGTCCATCTTAAGTGACATCTTAGATTTGATGAAATACATAGTTACAAGTCTTTAAGTGTCCAGTCTTTTTATACTAAAGAGGAAGCAAATTGACCATGTACAGAATATCTACTAAAATAAGTGTATGTACGTGTATGTATGTTAAAGTTCTATTTTGACATGTACTCATGAGAAAAAATATGTTCAAACATAAAGTCTTGATTCAGAGCTTAAAATACAAAATACTTGTGTTAAATTTTAAAAAGCAAATTCAAAGATTATTTTTTTTGAAAGATTTTATTTATTTATTTTAGACAGAGGGGAAGGGAGAGAGGAAGAGAAACATCAATGTGTGGTTGCCTCTTGCGCACCCCCTACTGGGGACCTGACCTGGCCCACAACCCAGGCACGTGCCCTGACTGGGAATCGAACCAGCGACGCTTTGGTTCACAGGTTGGTGCTCAATTCACTGAGCCACACCAGCCAGGGCCAAAGATTATTTTTTAACTAAAAAAACTTTCATGCTAGTATAGCAAGATAAAATAATTCCACATATTAACAGAAGTAAACTCACATCATCTCACTATGCCTGTAATAACAGTATTGCTACATTTACATGAATAAAGTATTACACTTATTTTCTGTAACTTTAAAACCAGTACAAATGACTTATCTCCCTTTCTCCCTGAATTGCTTAAAATGAGAATGTTTTAAATACTTACCAGCAAATTCAATATTGAATCCTTTTGAAGTTAAAAAAAAAGTTGATTTTTAAATCTGAATTTTTCAGGTGATGACCCATTTTCTGACTGTTAGTTCACAATCGAATTATTTTTGTCATTAGGCAACCCTTGCCTGCTGGTAAGCCCTCGGGCAACTCTTCTTACTTAGCAGGAACTCAGTAAATTTCAGTTCACTGATGTTTAGTTTTTTGATTTCGATCTTTGTCCTTTGTTTTCTTTCCCCTCAGTTGAGTGGTACAGGGAGAATTTTCACAACTGGAAGAATGCAGAAAAGGCGTTAGAACCCTTCCCAGCCCAGCCACCGTTTGTGTAGTCGGGACAGTTTTGGGAAAGGAAGAACGTTACCCTACCTCAACGAGTGACATGAAATCAGGCGACCAAATGAAGTGTCTTGTTTTCATTTGGAATTCGATTCAAGACTTTTTGTATAAAATTCAAACGCAGAGATGCCTCAATCTTGAAAACAGTGTCAGTATCGGCATAGGATTTAAATATCAAAATTCTTTCAGAAGCCTTTTCTGAATTAGGAACCAGGAGGCACAGACAGACCCCTGCGCAGGCGTGGGCCAGGGACGGGGGACCCCGGATCTGGGAACGAGGACGCGATAGCTCGGGGCGGCCGGCGGGCGGCGCTGCCGGCAGTGAACTCCGCCAGCGAGCCGGCCTTTCCCGCTGCCTGAAAGGTCTCTGAAGTTTTCATTTGTAGGCAGCATACGATGGCGTGCCCTAATTCATCTTTTTTTGTAAAAATATGCTGTTGTGCTACATGAGCTTTAAAAATGGAACAAAATGGAAGCACTTTTTTAACTTTTGATAATTTTCTAATATTAAGTTAAATGTTTTTTAAAACAAAGACGTAGTTTTTATATTTTCAAAATCAGCCATTGAACTCTGTATAAGTAACCTCATATTAGAGATTGTATTATGTACTTAATGTTTATAATGATTTTATTTATAAAATGTTCAATATTTTAATGTATTTAATATAGACCCGGGTTTTTTTTGTAATGTATTGTTTTTATTTTGCTGTAGAAAAATTTTAAAATACTCAATTATGTATTTTTAATTCCTCTCTCCTCTAAAGACTTTAAGATGATTTGAAAAATGTAACTGATTGGATCTTACATTGAAAAATGGAAAAGAGTCAAAGACTGTGCCCAACTTTCTGGCTCCGGTGCATAATTGGTGGTGGTTGTCTCCGTGAGGTAGGGAACAAAAGCAGAGGTGGTTGAGGGAGGGGGGAGGGTAGGAGGGGAATAAGGACCTTGAGGAAGTGGAGATTGGGGGAAGAGTAAGCAGATCCAAAATTAGAGGATTTGCCTGACAAATCAAACACAAAGTGAACTTGGACACTGGTAACTCCAGAATTTTGAGATTTGCAAAAATGGTTAGACTGAACCAGAATTGGGACTGATACGCATCAGGTCGGGCAGAAGTAGTGAGTGAGGTTAGGTGAACTGATGCTTCCCAGACCTTAGATGTGTAGGGAAGAAAATGCCCCTTGGAGGTGGCCTGTAGCCCTAGAAGAAAGGGAGGTGGGAAGCGGTGCATAGGGGAGCCTGGGGTGAGAGCTCAGGGGTGAGGAAGTTATAGGCAGAACTAGGGCTGATTGGGAGCAAATGGTCTGTGGTGGAGTTTGGTCACTGAGGTGGATGACAAAATAACACTTTTTGTGCCCTTTGTTCTGTGTCCTTTGTTCTTGCACATATTTTTGTGTGCACTTTTTAAAAAATTCCTCACCCATGGATATGTTTATTGATTTGAGAGAGAGAGGAAGGGAGGCGGGGGGTAGGGAGAAAGAAACATCAATGTGAGAGAGAAACATTTATCTGTTGCCTCCCATATGCACCCTGGCTGGGGATTGAACCTGCAACCTAGGTATGTGCCCTGACTGGAAGTCGAAGCCACAGTCTTGTGCACGGGACGATGCTCCAACCAGCTGAGCCACACAGTCAGGACTTGTGTACACTTTTATTTCCAACTTTAATACACTCAGTTTATCATTTGTCTAATCTCAGTAGATGACCTTGACAGACATTAGGAACATATCATAAAAAAACAGTTTATTTTTTTTAAGTGCAAAAAAGCTCACAAAATTAACCCTCTGTATCATAGGTCATAAGGAAAATGCACATGAAAATGAGATACCCCTACACACCCATTAGAAAGCCCCAAATCTGTAACACTGAGCACCCAGTGCTGACAAGGGAGTCTGCTCATTTGAGGCATCTAGAGTAGGAATTCATAGACTTGCAGAGTAGGGTAGCGGTTCGCCAGGGGCTGGGGGCTGGGGGCTGGGTGGAAGGGAGAGGGGAGTTACTGTTCAATGGGTACAGAGTACATTTGGGGTAATGAAAAGGTTCTGGAATTATAACGCTGGCAGTTGCACATCACACATGTACTTAATGTCACTGAGTTGTACACCTAAACTGGTGAACAAGGAAAACTTTTTGTGATGTGTAGTTTGTCATGATGATTTGTAAACATGTGTCCTCAGACCAGCAGCATTGGAGTCAGTTCTTAGAAATGCAAATTCCTGGCCCCATTTCAGACTCAGGGAATCAGCACCTCTGTGGGTGGGGCAGAGTGATTCTGATGGACCCTGATGTTTGAGAGCCACTGCTCCCTAAAGTGGGGCAGACAGATGAGGTGAGAGAGGGGTGTGGTGGCCAGGTCACAGACGGCCTTGTCTGCCGTGAAGACATGCCTGGACTTCATCGCACTGCTACTTGTAAAACAGTTGGAGTGCGGGGGAGTCTCCGCCCTCAGCCAGCATGGTGGCAGCGGGCAGATTCTTACACTGAGTGTGTGAAACGCTAGCAAGGTAATTGGGTGGGAAAAAGAAGCCTTTACACTTCACCCTTTATCCCCATCCCCCCACAGTACAAGATTGGGGGTGGGAGCAGGGGAAGGCAGGCACATGCACCATAGAAGTCAAAAAGTCAAATTTGATATATATTTTTTAAAAAATCAAACATGGAAATAGAATAGACATACTGTTTTAGAGTGTGTGTTTTTTTGCACTAAGCAACCTATCATGAATGTTTTTACATGTTATGAGATCTTTGGCCACTTTTATTGACAGCAGGATTACAGCTTTGATAGCTCATTCTGCTAACAGCGTGGAAGAGGTACTTAAGGAAAGCAAGATTGAGCTCCTGCAGGGATCTGAGCTGAGAAGCTGTTGCTGTAAATCAGGCTAGCCACGAAAAGGCCCACAGCTCGGCGCTGCCAACAAGGGGCAGTGTCGAGGACAGATGTGAGAGGTCTTTAGATTAAAAAACTAGGTGATTAGATGTGGGAGGTGCACTTCCTTGACTTGGGTGGTATTTTAAGGTTGTAAATGTTTCACTGGAAAGAGTGGAGATTGGTAAATTATGTTTGGGAGGTGATGAGCTTTAGACATTGGTAGGGTACACAAGAGGAGACCCCTAAGAAAAAATCAGACATGAACCTGAGGCTCAGATTGGAGGGCAGGGTTCGAGACTGACAGATTCATATGGGGTAGGCAAAGTAGGTTTACATTTGCATTGTGACATTCTTTTGAGTTAACAAAGCTGTTGTAATCCTCATAACCTGCCTGTCTTTTTCCATATGAACAACTGTAAACCTACTTGTGCCCACCCCTGTATTGGTGAGTGAAATGGCTATGAAGACCCTGAGAGCGGATTAAAATCTCCCCAAGGAGATCACACAAAAGAACAAGGTTGATGATGGGTGTCATGATTCACAAACAAGCCATGAGAAACAACATCGAGATATAAGTTTCAGGCAGAAGAGTCAGAGAGATCAAGAAGGAATGGTTAAAAGAAATGGTCAGAGGAGTGGCAGGCAATGCAAGGAAATGACACCTCAGCAGCCAAAGGGATAGATGTTCAATAAGAAGCAGGTGACCAACTGAGGTTGGGTAAGGTAAAGACTTGAAAAGCATCTGTTGGTTAGGGCAGTACCCAGGCAAAACTTCTAGAGGTGATTTAGTGGATGGAGTGTAAGGAAGAAGGAGAGCATCTGGGTGACAAAGACTGAGTCGAGATGGTGAGGCAGCACAGGAACTTGGGGCCGGGAATAGAAAACACAGGGCAGCCAAATTCAGACCCCATAGTCAGAGAGAAGCTAAGTAGGCTGACCTCAAGGATGTCACCACCCCTCCACTCCCTACTCAGAAAAGCAGAGGGAGCTGACACCTCCCTTCACACTGCCAACGTTGAAGCCACCAACCTACACGGGCAGCTGGCCAAGACTTGACCTCTCTGCCTTCCTAGGGTGGCGGTAGTAACTGTCGCCATCTTGCCCACACAGTGCAGGCAGGCATAGGTGCCAGGCCACACAGCTGGAAAAGGAAGTCGCCCTTCCCTGAAACGGAAAACTTTACAAGCCTGCCTTTTTACAAAACCCATTTCTCCCCCAGCTTATACAAGCAGCCAAGCAGAGCCAGCTCCCAAGCCAGTTCAGAGGACCTTCCTTCCTTTCCTCTGTGCTGCCTCCCTTGTACTCAAGCATATGCTTTATAAAATCTGTCTGGAAGTGCCTCTGGGGATTCCTCCCCATTTCTGTCTCAAGGACCTTAGTGCCAGGTGCAGTTAGGGATCTCAGAATGGAGTGTGGATGCAAGGGTCTGCACACCAAACCTGACAGGCCAGGGGAGGCGGGCATGACAGGCGCTACAGGGTCGGAAACCAAAAGGAGCCCCATAGGACGGCCTTGAACATAAAAGTTCCGAACTGAAAGCGTGTCCTAAGGCAGAGAAATCTCCTTTCCCAGACCCCTCAGGACAACTACTGCTCGAGAGCATGAGGCCACAAACCCCTCATTGTTATCTTGTTCCCCACATAACATCTCTCTGTGCTGTAAATGTTAATTATTAAGTAGCGTTTCTCTATTTTCCTTTTTTCCAATCCCAGAGATTTTCCCACTTTGCTTTCTCCTTCCCCCTTCATCTACCACCAATGGATCTCATGTAACCCCCCCTCCAGCTCCCCCTTTTATTCTAATGTTTAAAATAAGCAGCAAAACTGCCATTCTCTGAAACATTTCTCAGTCTGTTGAGATTTTGCTTCCCAGCAAATGTCATCAATTTGGTTCAAATAAACTCATAAAAGAATTTCTACAGGTTTTGACTTTTTACATCCACAGGAGCTGAGAAAATTCAAGGTAGGGCCAGCCCCTAAAGAGGGTAGAGGGTCAAGGAAAATGTGGTGTGAGAAATATATTGGATCTCTGTCCCAGGCTCCTGGGACAGCACTCCTAAAATTCTTGGAATTTCCAGAGTGATAGAAGTGTCTTTGTTAGTCATAAGAGGCCCCTGTTAAATCGCACTTGAGTTTATGCTAATGAGTTGACTCAGGGTGGGGCCCCTAAATAGCCTCAGGATGGGGCTGCTCACCACAAATACCAAATGGTTAGAAAGTAAGGTTTTTCAGACACAGAGTCTGAAAATTAAGGTCTGTAAAAACTCTTGAACAAAGAGATTTGATGAGCATCCAGGTTGGTGAACAGGTTGAGATGCCGGGAGGGGGTGCACCTGCAGAAGGCACAGGAGCGCTGCACTCCTGTTCCGCATCTTGCCCTGTAGGCATCTTCCATCTGGCTGTTCGTGAGTTGTAACCTTTCTAATAATCGTACGTAAAACGTTTCCCTTGGTTCTGTGAGCCTTTCTAGCAAGTGATCAAACCTGAGGAGGGGGCCATGGGGACCTGAAGTTGACAGCTAATGGTCGGAAGCACAAGTGACAACCTGGACTGGCGACTGGGGCCTGAGGTGAGGACAGTCTTGTGGGACTGAGCCCTTTGCTTGTAGGGTCTGTTGGTAGCTCAAGGTAGCTATGTCACAATTGAATTGAATGATAGGGCAGCCTGTCCTCAGAGAACTGAAGAATTGCTTGATATGGACAAAAACACACTTTTTGGTGGCCAGAAGTGTGATAATTATAGAGAGTAATAGTAGTAAAGAGTAGAGGAGAAAATTGAGTTTTTCCCTTCAAAAGGGTTTTCAGAAACTAACTTCTCTCTCCCTCTCTCCCTCTCTCTCCCTCTCTCTCTCTCTCTCTCTCTCTCTCTCTCTCTCTCTCTCTCTCTCTCTGTCTGCATGGGATGGGATTCTATACCATCCTAACTGGGAGCCTGGGCAGTAGAGAAGGAAAAGCTGTTGGTGGGTCAGGGGTGGGCGGTTCCTGGGGCACAGGGCCTGAGGATATGGGCTCCAGGGGAAAGCACTGGCTTGGGTGGAATGGGGAGGGCAGGGTTTGCCTCATCCTTCTGGACAGCAAGGGCGGGAGTTGAGATGAATTTTTGGGTATTGACTTTGGGAAAGGGGCATGAGAGAATTCGCCATGGCCTCAATTTCTTCTTGAGTGGTAGGAAGGCAAATGAGAGGAATTGAGAATTTTGAAGTGTCACAAAGGGAAGTGAAAGCAGAAACTTTATCATTACCCAGGTGAAGGCTTGGCCAAGTTGAAGGCCATGAATTTATAGTGGCCCTTGTTGCAATTACTGAAGAAACTGCTGCCTTGAACACGCTGTGCACACCCATCTTCACAGAGGTGAGCGTATTTCTGAAAGATTGATGTCCAGAAATGCTGTTTCTGGGTCCAAAGCACATGCACTTATCATTGGAAAGGCATATGGGTGTCCAGCCTTTTGGCATGTCTGGGCCACACTGGAAGAAGTGTTGTCTTGGGCCACACATTACATACATTGAGACATAATCACAAAATGAAACCTCATCATGTTTTAAGTAAATTTATGATTTTGTATTGGGCCACATTCATAGCCATCCTGAGCCGCATGTGGCCCAATGGCCGCAGGTTGGACACCCCTAGATCGGAAACTGCCTGCACTACAACTGTTAGCAGGGAAATGGCACCTGAATGTTACCTGCAACAGGACTTCGGTTCGTCAACCTCAGTGCTTGAGTTCTGGCTAAGAAAGGATTCACAGCCAAGACTCAAACTATAAAAGAAAGTTTATTTAGAAAGTCACAGAGGCAGAAAAGTAAGAAATGAGTTAGAAAACAAGTTACAGAGGCAAAAGAAGGGCCCTTGGAGCCTAGGAGAAAGAAAGAGGCAAGGAAACGCACCCAGGGGAAGTGGGTGGAGAAGAGGAGAGAGCCACACTGGGTCCTCTGTCTTGAGGGCCTTTATCTGGGGGTCTCAGGGGAGGATCCCAATAGAATATTCATCAGCTTTCCATGTGTGTCCTTTCAGGGTCACAGCCTCCACCACGATGGTTGGTGCCAGGGCAGATGGTCATTAGTCACTGTGTCTGGTCCTGATGTCAGCCATGGTGTTACTCAGTCTGATTTTGCTACTTTTCTGGGCCTGGAGCTGAAACACACCAAGACCTAGAGGGGTTAATGCTTAAGGAAGTGGTCACGCAAGGCCTTTCCTGGGAGTCACATAAGGCCACTCTTCAGCCCCTTGTTCTTCCTCTAAGGGAATCTACTACATGACTAGTGACATGCTAAGGGAGGTAAGGTCAGTGGAGGGTCTGAACCCATGATCAGTGATATGAAAGTCAGGGGGGTCTAAACCATATGACCAGCGCTGTGCTAGGGGAGAAAAGGATACCCTGGGGGTGAGGCCCCTGTTTCGCCAGTTTTGCCAGTTGTTGGGCACCCGGGGCTTCCACCCCACAGACCTTCTGTGCCCGGCCATCGCCCTTGCTCTGCTCGTGTCTGTCTAACCACCTACCGCACACCCAGTTGTAGATATTAATAGACACTTTCACCTGTGCCAATTTGAAAGATGCAAAATTGTTTAACTGTACTTCTATAATCTTTAGGTAGCTTAAGTCTCTCTGTGTATGTTTTTTGGTCACTTCTGTATCTTTTTGCTCTGAACTGCAAATTTATATTGTTGCTGGTTTTTCAACTGGGTGTTTGAAACAGATCTTTTTCATAACATGATTAAATGTTAGTTGAAGCAACCCCTTTGAGGTCATCCCCCATACCCGGATGTGAGCTTCAGGGTCCATCCAATCTTGCGTCCACCGAGGACCCCAGTCAGATCAGCCTCAACAACCTATCTCATCAGCCTCGACTTGGCTTCCCTACTCTTCCTACTCTGTCTGGACCTCAGTGGTCCAGACAGGTATAAACGTTGTTTCTAGTTCTCTTAATTCTGCGACCTGCTCTTGCTCCTTCCTTCTTTCCCTTTTTCAAGGTTATTGACCACCTACTGTGTTCCAAGCACTACCCTTACCTAGCCCAACCTTAAATGAACCTAATCTTTCTCTTTGTCTAAGTCTGTGCATATACTACGGAATATTGTCGCAGAAAATTTCCAAGTTTTATGTTTTCGTACCACCAACAGAAACAAATGTGCCCTCAAAGCTATGAGCAATGTGTTCATCTATTCCTGCTTAGCTACCTTTTACATGCCACGGGGTAGCAGCTCTCAATTTTTTTTTAACATGGTGTTAAGTTCTTGACTTTATTCTTGGTCTCATTCATTCTCAGTCCATTCTCCTACTAATATTTTAGAAGGACGTGAAATGATGTAGTGTTAAAAAACTGAGTTTTGGGGTCATGTTTGCTGGGCCAGGGCAAATGTGAAAACGGGTGCTCACCTTTGAAAATTCTCCACTAACCCTTTGAGGAGATATGTGCAAGCTCACGAAATCCTAGGTCCCCAGATGCCACAGCCTTAATGAACTTGCACCACTCCCTGACTGAGGAGGTTCCAGAAGCTGATCGGCTGTGATTACCATGACAACCAGACCTAGACAGACTTCCTGCCAGACCGTGTCCTGCTTGGAGGGACTGAGCAAGGAGTTAGTCGCATGGAACCCTACAGCTGGTCAGCTCTTTAGGGAATAAAAAGCCACCTTTCTGAACTTGAATGGAGAGCGGGAGTGACCTAGTATTAATTTGTTAGCCTCCTGCTGGGAATGGATAAAAAGTGAGGACTGGGATTAGGTGACATTTTAAAGCTGCCGTGACCAGTTTCTCTGCTTTTGGAGATTGTCCTTGGGCCTTCAGGCTGAGCAGTAGCAGCATCTGCACAGGGCATTGGTGAACCACCCCCAAGCTTAGGAGAGCCTCCCAACGCTTCAAGTTCAAAGTCAGGTTCACCACTTCCCCTTTGAAAACCCTGTTCCTCTGCACCGCTGTCTGTCCTTTCACAAATGCACCTTCCTCTTCTTTGTCTGCAGAACTCCTAGTCAACCTTCAAAACCCAACCCGAATGTCACCTACTCACAGAAGTTGGCCTCACCTGCAGCTATTGAATTCTGCCCTCCATATGAACATCACACTTGACTCATATGAGTCACCTGTTTACAGGTTTGTGTGCCCGGCTAGACTTGTTGCTCCTGAGAGTGTAATCATCTCTTCGTCCCAGGACCTGGACACTCAACATTTCCATTCACTTGCGGGGTCTCAAAGGAGCAGATTCTTTATCACTGTGTTTTCTCTCTCACAGTTGCTCTCTGCCTCCCTCTCCACGCATGCGCACATCTCTCCACCCCATCCCCGGAAGAACCGCTTGCTTTTTCACACACCACTGACCACATAAAGCGATCTTCCTCGAACCTCACATTTGAAGAAAGAGGTAAACCAGTTTCACAAGCCTTGTGCTTGCGACTGATCTCGTGTAGGTTTTGTTGTTGTTTAGAAGGAATGATCTTTAATCCTCACTTTGGTGCTTCTTTGTAGAAACTTCTTTGAATAATTGTTCTTTGATCTTTTCTTAGCTTTAAGAGTCAGTGTTTCTAATACTGTTGTGTTTATAGCTAAAGTCACTGTGCTTTAATTGATGCACTCTTAGACAAGACTTACCCAATGGTGAAAAAATATTCTGTTGTACCAATGTAATCTTTCCATTCCACATTCAGAAAGTAGGAAGGCACCCCCCCTCCCACCACCCTTTTTAACATTCTGACTTAATTAGGTCAATTTGTGAAGCAAAAGAAATTTTAAGTCACGGTTTCCTTCTCTTGGTTTGAACTGCTGGAAAACCTTTCAATAAAATGTCTTTCAAAATACAAAATTGTAAACCTTTCAGTAACAGTTTTGTATTTTGCTTAATCCCTTATACTGACTTGACTTGGAATGAAAACATTGCTCGCTTAGTGAAGACAGTTGCAAAGGAGGAGGAAAAGCACGTCTTCAGGTTAAAATACTGAATGAAAGTTACAGAGATGAGAAATATTCCATAAAATAGGCCAAATAAGGCCTTGAGAAACATCTTTCTACTTCTAGCAAACTTTAAAACTTTGAGTAAAGATTCTGCAGTTCTGCCCTTCCCAGTTTTTTAATAGAATAAACTTAGGTAAAAATATAAAGCAATTCTTCTTTGCTCAGGAAAAAAGGCCTCCACAGTAAAATGTAATTATAGCTTATCTGGATGTTCCATATCAAGTGAAGATACCATGTGTTAATATTTAGAAAATATACATTTCCCTAAAAATCACTCTGCTACTCTGCAAGCTTTCCCTTTGCCCTCGTCACATTCTAAATGAGGGTGCGACCTGTGACTTATTCTGAAAATATTTCGGCTATCATGAAAAAGAAAAAAAATGTACCACACAGCTAAAACTAAATCAGTTTAAAATTCTCAGGAGTTGAAACTATGGTTGCTTAAGTTAATGGACTAATCAAGCCATGGTTTTAGATGGCATTGCTGCAATAGTCTAATTACTGCAATCTGATTTTCCTTAGTGATTGTGAAGGTCAAAACTGAAAGCCTGATTCAACAAGGAAATTAAAGTTAAGAATAAAAGACAAAGAAGACGTTTTTATCCCTAACACATGGCATGATACATTAAGTTGACCTTGTAGAGTTAATGAAAGGTTTTTCTGTAAATCACATTGGAATTGACTATAAGGTATGAATATTGTGTCCCAAATCTTGGAACAGTATAATTTCATTTAATTGTGTTGTATTTCAATGAAGGTGCTTTGTGGTATATTACAAAAAATTATATCTACACCTATTTTTATTTTATGCCTGTGTAAGGCTTTTTCATGTGAGTGAAGGCAGAAGGGAGGGGAGAAAATCCTTTGTCAAACCACATGCCCTTACTAGGTGATCCCAAAACTATGGTCCTGGTGTACTCAGGACCAACCTTAGCAACAGAGGGACCAAGCGGCTGTTTAGACTGATTGTGGATTTGATGAAGAACCTCTCTAGTTCCACAAAGCATATTCCTAATCACATTCCGATGCTGAAAAATCCATTAATAAGGAACAAACTTCTTCACTACTCAGTGAAAAATAGCATTAAAATCCAGAATATTTTTGGAACTGTAAGGTAAGACTGATATTTATCTTTTTTCAAATTTTATTATGAGAAATTAAAAAATGTATTTCTCCACTTAGATTCAACAATTGTTAACCTTTTGCTATATTAGTTTTATTCATGTGTGTGTATATTTGAGATGTTTGAAAGTAAGCTGTAGACATCAGGATAATTCCACACTAAATACTTCAGCATAAACACCCTAAAACTCATAGTATTCCCCTACATAATTATCATTCCATTTTCATACTTAAGAAAACTCAGGGTCATTTCCTAATACACATATTTAAATGTCTCCTTATTTCCCTGAAACTTACAGAATATGCCACCCCAAACATGTGGCTTTGGCATAAGCATTATTTTGAGCTGAAGGCAATTGAGAAGATACACTCATATCAGGAAAGCTCTCTGCCCTCCCCTATTTGCCTAAAAGCAGGAGATACATTTGTAAAGGTATCCAACCCCCCCCCCCCCACACGCCCCCTGTCCTCTCCCAGAAAGGACAGGAGTCAATCACCAGAGCAAGCTGCGCAGCCCGATCCCCTCAGGAGGGGCAACAGAGGAATCAACGTAACAAACCTGACATCTAACCCCAGGGATCTTGAGTCTCTCTATGTGTTTACCTTCCTGCACTCCGCCACCCTGGAACCTCAGTCTTTTTCTTGGCCTTATCACTACCCTACAAATTTATTTTTATCTTGTAAGACGCCACGTTAGCCCAAGTTCTAACCACCCCATTGAGTTACCCATCACTGAGAACGTCCACGTGTACGTGCAATGCACAGGTTCATAAACTTGTGTTTTCTCTTGTTTCCTTGTTTTCTCTCGTCTTTTGTCTAATTTACAAGACCCCAGCCAGGGAGCCTAAGATGGGTAGAGAGAAAACGTCTTTTTCTCCCCTATATCCCAAGGGTCTCTTATTTATATCTTAAAAACAAAACAAACAAACAAAAAAAACTATACAAAGATCCAGGACGGGTCCACACATTAACTGTTTGTTATGTCTTTTTGTCAGTAATGTGATGGATTCCCGCTTTTCCATCAGCAAGAATTGGACACTGGACTACCAGTGCGACAACACGTGAGGTCGCGGGGCGCTGCAGCCCCTTCTGAATAATATGTAGCCCATGGAGGTGCCGAAAACTGGGTGTCGTCAGCTTTCCCAATTGCTATGGTGGAAACGGGCTGGAGAGCTAAGTGGTGGAACCTGGGGTCAGGGCCCTGCTTTCTGTCCTGCTGATTGAGTAAAGCTGCCAAAATGTGCCATGACAGCTCCAACCTCAAGGCAGAAAAGGGCTGATGAAGCGTCAATCTCACAGCTCAGAGTCTTGCCTGAGTCCTGACCACAGGGAGCAGCAAAGCTTGGCTGCTCCTTTCTCTCACCCCACCCCACCCGTCCACTAAAGACCCCCAGAAAGGATCTGGTCTGTGCGTGCAAGGAAGTCATAGAGGACCGGTGGGGAAGAGCTGACGGTTGCTAGGGCTCCTGGGTGAAAGGGGTATGGAATTGGCCAGTGGTGAACATGCAGTTGGTTAAGGGTACAGAAGAAGAGTGCTGGAGAAGCAGATGAAAGCAGCGGAGAGTCAAGAACAGAGGCTCCTGGGAGGTTGGAGGGGACCCCAGGCCAAACAGCACAGGAGCTCCTTTGTCCTCGCCCTCTGTTCTGAGCCTCTGGTCATCTAACACTGTCTGGTGCGTCTTCACTGGAGGGAAGAAAAAGGGACTAATTATTTCTCGTTGCTGGCATTTAAAAAAAATTATCAAGGGTTTAGGAAACTCCTGCATTAAGTTTATTTTGTCTTATTTCTTTGGGTGACTAATCAGGCCTTATCCTTTAATCACTGGGTGGGGGTGAGGTGGGGAGATGGACAGGGATACAGTTGGGAAGCTGGCCCACTTCATCAGAAGAAAGAGACAAGTAATTAAGCTGAGAAGTATTTAAAGACTGTGCAAGCTTCTGAAACTCAAGCTCTAGAATCCAAGTTTTTGGCCTTTAGGCCTTTGTGCAAAATCCATGTGATTAGTTAGGCATTTGCTTGATGGACATGAGAGGATTGGATTTGAACATATGAAAAACCCGGGGGGTTGTTCTTGAGTATAATTTACTTAATTGTTTCTGGCCTGGGAAGTATACCTAGAGGCTTTATATTGATGTATGTGACTCTACAAACACAAAAAACAATAAGGTCTTTACTGACTTGTGGTTTAATGGCTTTAAATAAATTAACTTCTTTTGGATCAATTCAGTACACTGATGATTTTGCAATCTATTAACTTTTTGAATACTTCTCCCCTTGGTTACAACTTTAATATATAACTTTGGAGACATCACTTTATATCCATCAAGCAAAGGCATTATTTTCTACAAACACACAACTTCACAGTGCATAGACATATCCATAAAAGAGGATCTCCAAAACCAAAAATAGCTGAGACTTAACAGGAGATTCCAGTTAAGGATTTGGACTTTCATGCCAATTTGTAATTGAAAGGTCTTTCTTTTTTTTTCTTCAAAGAGTTATTTATTTTTAGAGAGAGGAAAGGGAGGGAGAAAAAGAGGGACAGAAACATCAACGTGTGGTTGCCTCTCTCTTGTAACACTCCCTACTGGGGCCCTGGCCGGCAACCAAGGCATGTGCCCTGACTAGGAATCGAACCTGCAACCTTTTGGTTCGGAGGTTTGGACTCAATTCACTGAGCCACACCAGCCAGGGTGAAAGAAGCTCTTTCTTTAAAAAATACATATTTGGAGTATTTAGCACAAGCTAAAGAATATGCTCTATAGGTTGGCAATCAGTTCTGCACTAAATTAACACACTGCGTACCTCTCACGAGTTTTCATGTGTTTTGCGCGCCATCTGTTATGGACCTTAGATGTCAACACACTGTCTTGTCCACCTCAGATGAAGCGATCTCATTGGTGGAAACCATGCAGGTCAATCTACAAAAAACTATGTAATTGCACGAACCCATAAAGCATTGCAGTTACATTGTATTTTGGTCATTCGAATAGTCTTCGTCTTCAAGTTCCTGGCGCTTTTAGAAATGCCCCCTCTCAGAAAAAGGAAGGAAACCAATGAAACTGATACACTTCTGGAAGTATTTAGCGATAATTTATCAGATATTCCTAGTGAGATCAAAGATGCGGATGATTGTTTTGGCGATTCCGGAGACGATCTGTAGTAATGATGATTTAAATAATGTGCAGTTTGCCCAAAAACGTGTGGTCCCTGGCATATGTCTTAGAGATTTCTATGCAGTATGCAACGTGTTAAGTGTGTGACTACTAAGAATGGAACTGTGTCCCCTCTCCCTCAAATTCATATGCTGAAGCCCTAACCCCCAAAGTGACTGTATTTGGAGATGTGGTCTTTAGGAGATACTTCAGGTGAAGGAGGTCATAAAGCTACAGTTCTAATCTGATGGGATTGGTGGCTTCATAAGAAGAAGAAGAGAGATTTCTCTCCATGCACATGCACCAAGGAGGCAAGGAAAGATCCACGTGAGCACACAGGGAGAAGACAGCTGCCTGCAAGCCAGGAAAAGATCTCCCACAAGGAACCTAATTGGCAGGAACCTCAATTTTGGACCTCCCAGACTCCAAACCGTGAGAAAATTAATTTCTGTTCTTTATGCACTGCTCTCCCCTCCCCCAAATGTTTATGGTAGTTTGTTATGCCAGCCCAAGCCAATCTCAAGCAAGGCAGTAACTGTAAGCAAATTGTCTATAGTGTCTTGGGGTTCAGTTTCCTGATATGTAAAATTTGTGGGTCGGGCTAAGTAAATCCTAAATTCTTTTCCACCTCTAGCATTACTTTGATTCCAGCTCAAATTGTCTAGGTCAAGAACATCAAATTGAAAATTAAAAAAAAATTCTGACTTTCCAATTTCTATAAAAGTTGCAAAATGGTACAAGGAAGTCCCATATATCTTTTACGCAGATTCACCAACTTTTAGTATTTCCCCCCATTTACTTTTTCATATTCTCTTTTTCTCTGTCTTTCTCTCTCTCTCGGTGTATATTTGCACATATACTATTTTATTTTTCTGAACCACTTGAGAATAAATTGCAGATATGACATCTCTCTGTCCCTGAATACTTTAGTATGTATTTCTTAAAAACAAGGATATTTTCTTACTAATTATGGTTGCCAGCTTCAGGAAATTTAGCGCTGACATGACCCTTTTATGTAATGTACAGCCCATATTCCGATGTCTTCAATTGCCCCACTAATAGTCTTTAAAGCATTTACCCTCCCTCATGGGATCCAGTCTGGGATCACATACTGCATTAGTGGTCATCTTTTTAGCCCTTCCATCTGAAACAGCTCCTCAGCTCTGTGCTCATATGCCTTTAACAGTTTTGAGAATACAGGCCAGTCATGTACTAGAATGACCTTTGTTTTGGATTGTTGAGTGTTGCCTCCTGGTTAAATTCAGATTTTGCATCCCTGGCTGGACTCTTACGTGACTGACCAAGCTGTGTCCTTTCCGGAGAATCATATTAGGAGGCACAAAATGTCTGAATGTCCTTCATCGGCGATGCTCATCTGGATGACCAGATCAAGGCATTGTGTGGCTTCTCCACTGCATAGATTCTATTTCCCCCTTGCAGCTATTAAGGATCTGTGGAGAAACGCTCTGAGACCATGCAATGCTCCTGCTCATCCTGTAACTTTCCCCTCGGACTTAGCACCCACTGATGATTCTGGACCAAACCAGTCTTTACTGTGATGCTTGGGAAATGATTTCCAGTGCTACCACACCCTTCACATTTCTCAGCAGGCACAAGTCAAGCCAGAACCCTCCATGTCCCTCTCCCTCTGTTACTGTACTCATGGATTTTTATTGTATTCAAGTGGTGAAGAATCTATTACTCTCTTTATTTATTTTGATGCTTGGATTATCCCACATTTGGCCACTGGGAGCCCCCGCAAAGTGGCTCCTATGCCCTTTTGATATATCCCCCCCTTTTTTTTACACACTTGAGAAATACTGATTAAAATCAGAGGCAAATCAAAATAAGCCCTTGTGTGTGTGTGTGTGTGTGTGTGCGCCATGTGGTCCCAGAAGCAAAGTTAAGGACACATTACCAGTTGACAGCAGTTGAAAACTTTATTAGATGTTATAACTACATACAACATATTCTCTTTAGTTGTTTTATTTTCAGGTCTTCTCATAATTAGTTTTCATAGTTATCATAGGTAGTTAGACTGGAGTTGGCTGAGATCCATGGGCCAATTTGGAAGACAGGACTGCAGCCTACACATGACTTCCTTTCAACATGGAGCCTTCTTCAGCATCCTTGTTCTCGTTTGAATGCCCACTTCTTTATCATCTGCCCCTTAGCGTGACGTGTATGCAGATTTTCACTTTAGCCCTTGGTGCCCCGGCTCTTTGGAAGTTCTGACGGTTCTTGCCTCTGCAAGTCGTGCTGTGCAAGGCCAGGTTTTCTTCCAAGCTCACTCAGGATTTCCTTCCAGTTGTCAACACTAAGGCACTAAAGCTGGAGGTTTCAGACTTCCTCTGTTCATAATGTATTTGTGTCTCAATAATATTTCCCAATGCCCCAGGCCAAAGGGAATAATGAAGAGTTCCTTTTATTAAATGCTCAGGCCCTAACAACTCATTAAGTATTTGTCTAACTTAAACTTTGTAACTCTTTGGAAAAAAATTATACACATAAATTGAAAAAAAAATTTTCTATTTTTGTTTTATTTCTAAGCACTCATCATTACTTACCAATGGTATGTGTGTACCCTTTGGGTCGTGCACAATTTCTCAAGCCTTGGAAGCCGACTGGACACCGCCACACTTATTTCCTGTCACGCATTCATTTTCACGGGCAATTACTTTTTTATCACAGCTGCTGAAAACCTAGCTTCTCAAAGAGATAATGTCACTCAAAGAGATGACCTATGGCTGAAAGTATGAGCTACCTGGTAGTGTCCCCTACGTGTCCAGTATCACTACGCTGCCCTCAGACAATGTACACTGCAGCGCGGCAGTGCCCGCAGTACTTGGCTGCACAATTTGGGAAAGAGGACACCAAGTCCGGGGGAAGTGTCCTTGGTAAGACAGCAATAACAAATACTGAGCTGACGCTAAACATCTTTTCACCAACGGTGAAACTAGTAGAGCTCGTGAGGTAGCAGCCCTAAGCTGTGGCTCTTTCCCAGTTTATAAACTGGGCGATCACATCGTTGATTTTCCAGATATTTTAGGGTGTTTTTAAGAGTGAAAAGGGACGACCCTGAAGACAGATGTAAACTAAAACCGTTCTGGGCAAACCAGGCTGTGTGGCCGCCCAGTTAGTCCACGACACACATCACAACACTTACATTCTGGAATCCACCTTTATTCGACAGGTGATCATTATTACAACGTAGCTTCTATTACCTTGTACTTTGCCAAAGGATGTTATCACATTAAATTGTGGAGCATGAAGCTTATTGGTTGTGTTCTTCTTTCTCTTCTTCCTCCTATCCCTTTTTCTCCATTTCCCCTCGGACCCTGGACCTTTTCTTCTTCCCCTCCCCCCACCCCCAATCCCATCAAAACTCACCTGCTACTTTCCTACTCCCCCAGGTTCAAGTCTTGCCTGCACTGTTTTGATGAGAACGTGAAAGACAGCTGCATTCACACCGTACAAGAAAGCCTGTAAAAATCCTCTAATCTCTTTCTTTATGTATGACCCGCACAGGGCAGATGCTTCAAATTTCCCCTTCTTTCACTCCAAGGCCCCCAGAGCCTTCACAGATCAATATTCACCCCCAAGTTCTCTGACCTCCTTTCCCTCTTTGGCCAATGTCTTCTTCCAAATCTCAAGCTCTTCTGTTACTTGGATTTGACCCAACAAAGGGGCTCAGGAAGCGACTCTCCACCTTGGCGACTGCAAACACTCCCAAGTATTCAATCGTTTTTTCCTTCCCTTTTTTGTCCACATTCGAGTGCGTCCATCCGTGTTGGAAAAAAAAAAAAGCAAGTGACGTGTATAGTGCGGCTAAATCGTGGCTTGAGAAGAGCACGACAGAAGGATTCTCATGTGGCAGTTTGACATGACAGTAAAGAAACACCGTAATTAATGGAAACGGACGGATCAGGAAGTCCCGCGGAATTCAGTAATACCTTGCTCTCCGCCACCGCGGAGGGCGCCGAAATAGCTCAGTTGGGAGAGCGTTAGACTGAAGATCTAAAGGTCCCTGGTTCGATCCCGGGTTTCGGCAGGTTTCCTCTTTTCAAAAAAAATAAACTAATTTATTTATTCCGAGAGATTCAAATCTCATAACATCTGTCAGGACTAAAGTGACTCAATGCCGACTCGAGTGAAAACGGGGACTAGAAGAGCAGCCACTCGGCACCGCCAGTTCTGGGGCGCCTTCCGGGCGGCCGTCGGGGGCGTTGCTGCGCATGCGCGAGGCGGGGCCGGGGGGTGTTGCGGGGGGAGCTGGCGGAGCCCTGCTCCCCGCGAGACCCGGACCGAGACGGGGCCCGAGACTTCGGCTGGCCTACGTCCCGTCCAGATCTTCGCGCACGGGAATCCCCGACGGCACCGCCTTCAGGGCTGGGGCGAGAAAGGAGTCGATCTGTCTCGGGGGACGAGAGAGACAACTTCATCCCAAACTTCATCCCCCGAAGCATCGCAATTTGAAAAGCCAAACCCCACTGTTTAACCAAATGGGGGCGGCTCGGTGTTGCTGGGTAGAGGCGCCGGCAGGGCCGCTCGGGTGGCGTCGGCAGTTGCTTGCCCCGCGGGTAAAGGCGTGGGAGCTTTACAGCCCTGCAATTACTCGGCCTCACAGCTCCACAGTTTTATGTGCAATCCAGACCAGTGGTTCTCAAAGTGCGGTTCCTGGTCCAGCATTTTATCTTCATCTGCGAACTAGTTAGAAATCCGTCTTCTGCGCCCCATCTCAGACGGGACGAATCACAAACTGTTGTTTCCAACGCTACGCTCGGGGTTAGATCCATTTATCTAGATGTTCCTATTTCTTTTCTTAAAATAGTTTTTTTTTTATTGTTGTTCTCCTTTCTATTTCTAAAAGAGCCTTTTACTACGACCTTTTGTGAACACACTTCCCGTTTGCTGGCTTTTTGTTCTGCAGGTCTGAATACAACTTTGGCATGAACTTGAAATTAATTTTTCTTAAAGAATTTTTGCTTTCACAAGTATGTGTTGGAGGTGGGATGTGCAGGGAATCACCTTTCCTAGCTACCTGTGGGAGCCCACCTCAAGACTAAAGTAGATGGTGTGGTGTAAAGACAGTAAAGGCCCAGACGCCTTAGCTGTTTTGTGTGGCTCCCTTAGCTGAGCCAGGACTTGGACCCAGGAGGTCAGGGATGTAGATTAGAATTACAGGAGGAAGAAATTTGAATATTGGAGTGACTAGAAAATGGGTTATACAGGTTAGTGGGGTGCTGACTTGCTGGCCTACAGATAACAGACAGTCACTTGTTGGATTTATACATTTGGTCGTGTGTGTCTTCTGGTTCTGCTGTTTTTGGAGGGAAAGGGGACTCACATTTATGAAGTGCCATGTGCTCTCAGGTTATTAATTCATTCATCAATTGGACGTTAATTAACTGACCTCCCACTATGTGCCAGGCATTACTTGATCTTCCTCACTACCTTATGAAGTGTGTATCATTATCTTCGTTTTACATAGAACAGTTTTTAGGATTGCAAGGATTAAATATACGTTAGGCATCTAACACCTGCCACCCCCTAAATGTTACTGTACGTGGATGCAGTATTTGTTGGGATGCTTGGTTAAGGCATGTGGGCACAAGTGGAGGTGATTGAAGGAGGAAAGGAGAGGCTTTTCGGCTGGTTAATCAGAGAAGGCTGTGTGGGGGAGTAGGTCTTGTCGGGCCCTCAGAGGACGATTTCTTGGATAGGGAAAGACCACACAGGACCCACCAGCTCTCCATGTGTTTAAGGGGGAGGGGAAGGTGAAGATGTTGAAAGTGAGAATCGTTTCAGACAATGTGGGGCAGACACAATAGCCCCATGTATTTGCTGCTGGAGTAGGAACATGTGTCATCAGCAGGAGGTCAGAGGAGCCCACCTGGCTAGAAGTTGGAAGAGGGAAAATTGAAAGGAGCTAGTTTGTTTGGGCAGGCCTGGGAGGGGGGCACGGGTGGTTGTAAACGCTTTGTTGGCCTTGCAGGAAGGAGGAATGGTCCAGAAGAAGGTAGACAGTATTTAAAAATGTATATATATACACACACACACATATATATAGTTTTAAAAATAAATATAGGTACTATATGTATATCATTTTTTCTTTTACTTTAGGAAGTGTAAAGAGGTAATCTGATCACTTTTACTGCCTTTCACTGAGTGGGAAGTGCCCTGAGAGATGTCAGACTTTGCATTTCCCGGGAGTGAAGGCTGACAAAGATTGAACATGAGCTGCCGGCCAGGAGCACCTCTGACACCTGGCAGCTCCAGCACAGCTCTTCACGGCTGGGGAAGGGTGAAGGGTGAAGCGTGGGGGTGTGGAGTCAGCCTTTCCTTTAGAAAAGAAATGCTTTCAATGGAGAGAACACAACCAGCATGAAACATTTATGAGTCAGTGCTCAGCCCAGCACTCTGTTAGCAGCAGAAAGGTTGTGAATGTCCTCTTGGTTCAGACATTTATCCAGGCGGAGAGGGGGAAAGCATCTTCTCAAGTTTTCTTGGGAAGTTTTTAGGAAGAAACCTGGAAGATCTGGCTCATCTGACAAATTTCTAAGGTGATTTGCATGCACGCTGCTAAATGACTGTTTACTTCTTAATTATTCTGGATACTACTTTCATTTTAGGCCAGCATTATGATATAGGGAAGCTGTTATAATTGTTAAATACAATTAAACTAGATGATCACTTAATAATTCACTGGGGCCTTTTGTGTAATCGATGTGTACAGACATTAATGCCCATTCTATTAGACTTGGGTCTTCCATCTGCTCTCTTCCATGTGTAGTGGTTTATGGTTCTTTAGTTTCCTGTTACACTACTCATCATATCTGATTTATCTGATGTTGTGCCCTGGTCAGAAATACAATGCCTGTTTGGATTTGCCTCAGGTTCCAGAACTATGTGGATCCTGCACCATCATCCTTAAGATGTGCTGTCAGGATGGATTACCTTCTTTAAGTGTTCACGCATCTAACTGAAAATCTTGAAGAACTGCTGTAGCCCCCAGCTGTTGGATGCAATGTTCGGGAGAGCGCCAGCAGGCACCTGAGGATGCAAACAGGATAGTTTGAGCAAAGGCAAGGTCTTCTTCCAAACAGACCCGAGTCACATACTAGTCCCATAAATTCCAGTTTTCATCTAATGAGTTGTCTTAGACAGGGCGCAGGAATATTTGCCTGCTCACTACCTAACATCCTAGTCTGCGGTGCATTCGGAGCAGCTCCTTCCCCTCCACACTGCATTGCCTCTCTGGTTGAAAGCGCCAGGAATGACCGGAGTCACCGTGACTGGAGTGTGCTCTGGGTGCCAGGCACCCTGACGAGCGCTTTTCACATCACACCTGTTCATAACCCTTTGAGGTAGGAGACGGAGCTGGATATAAGTTTTAAAAAAATGCTATAGAGGCGTGCTGTTGTGAAAAGCCAGCATAATTCTGAGATGTATTAAAGTAGAACATTAGTCCTATAGATAATGTAATAGGTCTTTTATATATCATTGGTGAGATCCACGTTAGAGCATTTGGTTCTGTTTTGATTAACTCAACTTAAGGGGAGAGGGTTAACACAGAACAAAAACATGATTAAGGAATAAGAGAATTAGTCTTATAAAAGAGCAAAAAAAAGAAAGATATGAAATAGACTTCCTAAGGTAAAAGAAAGCAAAGGGTAACTTGATTACTGTGTTCAAGTTACTGTTTCTCAAGAGTATACAGGGTCTGGCACAGATAACGCCTCTTTTTTATTACAGAATCTTTTATTACAAAATCACAAGCATGTCCTTCTGCAACATAACCCTATCACACTCAAGCACACCACATGACGTTTTAGGGGAAATGTTCAAATTAAAACTATAAATTATGACACCCATATTATTTCCCTACCAACCACACTCAAGCAGGTGCTACTTCTGCCGGACCCTGTATAATTTTGAGGAAGATACCACGAGAAGATATGAGTTTAGATGAAAGCATGAGAGATTTCTGTTAGCTAAACAGAGGAATCATGATAAAATATTTGATCTAGTTTTGTGGCAGGAAAGCATCTGGCCAAGACTGGGTAGTCTAGAGAATTGTTGAATGATTTGTCTGTATTTAAGAGGACTGCTAACCAACGTTGGTATGTAGAGGAGAAGGAAACATTTCCCCACTACCCTCTGAAGTTCTTGGCTGGGGCCTTGTCATTTAGGCAGATTAACAAGAGAAAAGGAAACAAAAGGTCATTAACATGTGCAACATGCATGCACATGGGAGTACTACTCAGTGATGAGTAGCTCTAAGGGGTGGTTAGAACTTGGGCTTATATAGCATCTTAACCAAAAAACAATACATTTGTAGAAAAGTGACAAGACAAAGGAAAAGGACTTCGAGCTTCTAAGGTGGCAAGTTCTGGAAAAGCAGATGTACGGGAGAACTAATAGAAGATGAGAGTTATTTGGTAAAGTTTGTCATGTGGATCCTCTGGTGCCATCTCTGGGCTGATAAGAGTCTAGTTGTCTCTGGTGATTAACTTCTGTCTTTCCTGGTCGAGAGAGGAGAAGGGAGACCTTTACAAGTTCTGTCCTGCTTTTAGGCAAATAGGGGAGGGCAGAGAGCTTTTCTGTGTCTCCTTCCTCTGAATTGCATTCAGCTCAAAATAATCCTCACGTGAAAGTGGCATGTTTGGTATATTCTGCCACCCTTCAGACATTTCCAAAAAAAATCTTATTTTTTTTTTTTAGAATTGATCATTGAATCACACAGTGAGCAATTTAAACAGAGAAGAAGGTATACAATGAAAAGTACATTTCCGTTTTCGCTCTGGGCCGAGTTGTCCTTGCAGAGATGACCGTTGGGGTAGCTTCTAGTGTATCCTTGGGTCATGCGTTTTCATGCATACCATCACACATAACGTTTTATACAAATAGTATCATTATTATGCATACTGTCCTAAAATTGTTTTCTAAAGATCTACATTACTTCTTTTCACACAGCACCGTTCTTGCTTTTCCTTTCCTTTCCATCTTAACTGCTTGTAAACTTGAGCTGAACTTTTAAACTATATTCAGTGTCTTGTAGGATTCAGAGATACACTCACCCAATATCAATGATTACGGGCCCTAACTGAATCGGATTCTAAAGATATGATTGCAAAGGGCTTTAATATTAAATCCATAAAGTGGGTCTAAATTTGAATGGTCTGATCCCTCATTCCAAGAACAGAAATACTTGGTTTTATTCCTTTTGAAAACTGAAGGCCTGCTTTGTTTAAGTAGCTTCAGCTATTGATTAAATAAGGATGAAATAGATACAGGTATACAGCAGCACAAAAACATTTTTCTTTTGAGCATTTTCTTATGTCAAATTGGTGAATGGCTCAGATAAAAATAACGAGGTGCCTGTTTGTTTCACATCTTATTTCTTCAGTGGTCTCTAATTCACACCATTTTCCAAGTTCTCTGAAGCTTTGCCTCCTCGTGAAACCTCTGCCCATAGCTTGAGCTAATAATATTCTCCCCATTTTGACCTCCCAAAGAGCTCACTACTAGGCACTGGGCATGGGATTCTGCCCCATCTTTCATTTTCAGTTTTGAATGTGTTCTCATTTCCTGTGGCAAAATGCCACCTCCTAAAAAAGGCGGCGTTGACTCCCGGGAGAGGTACTTCAGTTTCAATGTTCTCGCAGGAAAACGCAAGTGTAATTCGGTAGTGGTGCTCTGAAAGGGGTCATGTGACCTAGAATAGTAGCTGGAGGGGTGCAGGGCGAATACCCCTAGAAAGTGGAATGGTGCTTGGGCTCTCAGAAGAGAAGGAAGCGGGCAAAGGCAGCAAAGTAAACCAAAGCGGACAGCAGGAGCAGGGAAAGTCAAAGGCTGTCCCCGGCAGTGCTGGCGAGGAACGTGGAGAAGCAGAGAGGTGGCTAGGACAGCGGATCTAGCTGTTCAGGTGGGAATCCTCAGCAAAGAGCTGGTATCCAGGCAGAGAGAGCCACTTCAGCAGAGCCCAAACGCAACTTTCTTTGAAATCTGAGCTCTCATTTGTGATAGGCAGAGGAGAGCCTGTCACCCTCAGCCAAGCTGCCTGAAGACTATGTGGGGCTCCATTGCAACAGTTTACCTCCTTGAACTCTCCCATTCGGAAAAAAAAGAAAAAAGGCTGGTGCACGAAAATTATGTGACTGCAGTGGATGCAGAGGAGGAAGCGCAGCCCAACAGGAGGCAGAGAAGGCTGACACCGAGGTGCCACAGCTACGCGTGTGTTCGCGTGGGGAGCGGTCAAGAGCACAGCTCTGGAGGCAGGCAGCCGCCCCGAGCTCTGACTCCGCCCATTGGCTGGGTCCGTTCACAAGTTCTCTAACCCCTCTCGATTTCAGCCTCCCCACTGGCAGACAGAGGAAAGGAAAAACACTCCTTTGGGAGAACTATTGTGAGAATCAAAGGAGGGAGTCTATGAAGAGTGCTCAGCAGGTCATGCCAGGCACAGTGTGCGCTCGGGGAGCGCCCCTTTGCACGCTGCTCTCTCCCTTCAGCTTAAACGGTTTAAACAGCCACTCTTGGCCCCCTGGGAAAGCTCGGTGTGCCTCCACTCTGCCTCCCACACTTTATCCATATGTCCTTCTAGACAATATTTTGTTGTATTTCACTGGTCTTTTTCCTGACCAGCTGCTATCATCTCCTTAAGCTCTACATTCATGTGCATAGCAGAGGGCACATAGTAGGTGCTGAATGCCTATTAATACGTCTTCTCCCCTTTCATTCTGCTGGTGGTGGGCACCACTATGTCCTAGTCCCTGGCTGTACTTGTTTTCATTAGCATCCCTAACAAGAGAATGAATTCCTTGGAGGGTCTAGACTGAGCTTCCTATTCTTTTCCACGCCTCCTGGCACGGAGCACTGTGCCAGAAATATTTTAGGTTCTCGGGAAATGCTTCTTGATGTCTGTTGATACGACAGTAAGCAACCCTTTCAGAAGGACTAAAAAGGCTGTGTGGTTAATTTAAGATTATGGATGACTCTCAGTGTTTTCTTCTTTGGCAATCTGTATTTTAAAACATGTCTTATTTGCATAATCAAATTGTTCTTATTCACATAATTAGGAAAGGTGGGGAGGAAAGGGGCTCTAAACCTTCTTCAACATAGCAGCACAGGGCAGGAGAAAGCTGCATTTCTTTGTTCACGCTCCAAAAAAGAGGCATGGGTTTGTCTCAGTATAACAGAGACAAGTTGAGTCATTTTGCGGACCAGGACCTGCCAGGGCACGAGCCCGGGTGAATTCAGGTCGTAAACACATGAGCTGGGATCAGAGTCACACATGATGTGGTGACAGTCAGTACATGTGTTCATAACAACAATCAGAATATTCTCTCTACCATTCACCTTCCTTAATATGTCCTGACTGCTATTTTTAAATGTCAGATTTAAATAACCTTCTAGATAAATCGGTTTTAGAAAACCTGCCAGGTGTAACAGAGATTGAAAGCTAAACAAAGGTTTGTGTTCAGAGGGCTATAAAGAAAGCAAACAGCCAAACACAAATAGAAACATGTCTGAATACTGTAAACGTTTGACTTAATGCATCCATTACCTGTTCATTATTCGCCATGCAGGTGTCGGTCCTCAGCAGGTGTGCTTGGGAGGTCCCCTTTGAAGAGCAGCTGCTGGACGTCACAGGCCCCAGGCAGCTGCCAGAATATTATTTTGTCCAATGTCAGTGTTAAATCACCCGGTCCAGGTCTTTTGGTCCATAGCATTCTTGAAGGTTGGACCTGTCAACCCTGGACCCTAGATGTATCTGCCACTGGCCCTTGGCAGCTGCCACATCTCAGGGCACACGCTTTGGCGCACCGGGCCTTAAATAAAGGGTTCACTTTCTCTAAATGTGGAAGAGCTTTCTGCCACTCATCAGCTTCTGAGCTTGTTCTTGAGACCATTTTGGAAGCACAACCCAACTTTTCCCTGGGGTTCAGGGTTATAAATTTCTGGCTAACACCCCATTGGGGATACCTGATGAGGAGCTGGAGTGACTTCGATTTTCCATGGAGCCTCTGCAGGATGGCAGGAGGTGTTCCCCTTTAAGAGGGCAACATAGCTGGTCTATGCCAGCTAAAAATACTGTTTATTCGGGCGTATTTGCAATTCTACATGCTTATGAACTGAAATGTATACACGGGGCCATGTATTGGTAATAACTCAGAGTTTGCTGACTTTTGTGTCCCAACTCTTTATTGAGGGCCTCAGCAACCAGTAAGAATCTTACCTGTACCTGTTGGGGATAGTTCATGTTTTCTCACAAACCAACCTCAGCTTGCCAGGCACCACCATCAGACCTTTGGGCCTCCAGGTTTCTCTCGTGTCCTGCTTGGCCTCATGGGAACTGACGCGGATACATCAGTGCCCTCAGGTGCTGAGGGTTGCTGCATCCTGCGTGAGAGAGCTGCTGGTAAGTCTGGATCTAACGGCTCTCCTTCAGTTCCTGCCAGAGCTCCTAACAGGTACCATTTCCACTTCTTTTCTCCATATTGTTTCCCTAGTGGTTAGAGCAGTAATGCCTCCTTCTCATTTAAGCCAGAAACATGAAGGTCCTTTGCAGTTCATGTCATAGAAATGACTCATCTTGGGTCAATTACACCCTTTAATCAAACACAACCATATACCCTGAACCTCAGTAATACCTAACTAAAATTGCATAAAAATGAGTATATAGAATGTATTCTAAAGTGTATATATCAATAAGCTGAAACCAAATCCTTCAAGTAGAGTCAGATATTTGGACATTTCAAGCAGCCTAATCATGTGGGCCCTTAAAATGCTGTTTTAAAATATTTATTCAACATATATTTGGATGACATGGGGGAAGGAGGGAGGGTGTGACGGCAAGCGGCCTTCAAATTTCCCTACTTCACATAAGTCAGAGTGTTTAAATGACCTCTCTCCACCCTCTGTAGAAGGTACTCCAGCACTTTCAGGTGTTGTCTGAGAATGTTCTTTGCAGGTCTCCCTCCCCTGCCCAGGACAGCGATTGCAGTACAGCGGAGATTGTCCCGACAGACTTCCTCTTGGCTGGTCAGCCTGTGCTTTCCAGGCTTTGAGACAAATTGCCCACTGATCGGGGCTGAGCAAAAGCTCACGGCGAGTTGGCTACTCTCCGGTATCCCAGCACTCTAGGTGTACGCTTGTCCAAAGTCGTTTTATTGTTCTTGTTTCCAAACCTGGTCATGCCAGTTGTACTTACTAACGTGTATGTGTGAAAAGCAAAAGACAAAGAAATAATTGGAGTTTCTAGGAAAATGAGGCTGGATTCTTTGAAAAGGCTTAATGAAATGAAGTTGTCAGCTGATAGACATTATGAGCCTGTAAGGGGGGGGGGGGGGGCGGGGCTCAGCCCCTTGACCTGTGTGGTACTTTCCATTCAGCTTGACCTGGGAACTTAACAGTTCTTCCGTCGAAGAGACACCAGCCTTTGATTTGACAGGAAACTTATTTGATTACTTTGTCTTTGTTGGAGCACTGGACACGATGGCTTAGCTGAAGAGAGAGAAATTCAAAAATCGGGGAAATTGTGAATATAGAAAGAGGCTGTGTTCAACTTGTTTCGTAAGAATTATTGAGACGTTGTCCCCGTGGGAATCATGGGAGGTGCATGCTGGTGTCATACACGCAACAAAGTTAACCAGCCAGCTCACCACACATCCAAAGATTTGTGACTGAATGGACAGTTAAAGGTTTGGAGGAAAAGTGTCTAAGGTACCAGTAAATAATTGCCAGTAAATATTTTGGGTAAGATGTTATAGTAAGCTTTCTTTGAAGAAAGAAAATTTTATAGTCTAGTAACTTTTTTAAAAAAAGATTTTTATTTATTTATTTTTAGAGAGAGGGGGTGGGAGGGAGAAAGAGATGGCGAGAAACTTCAATGTGAGAGCGAAACACTGGTTGCCTCTCACATGTGCCCTGACTAGGGTCTGAACCCACAACCCAGCCATGTGTCTTGACCGGGAATCAAACTGGCAACCCTTTGCTTTGTGGGATGACATCCAACCCACTGAGCTGTACCGGTCAGGGCCATAGTCTAATAATTTAGGAAATGGCTGGGTTAAACAAATAAAACACTTTTTTGTTTGTTTATTCTTTACTGCCAAATTTTCAGATCCTCTTGTATTATAATTGGGAAAAAGAAAAGGCGCCTGGGGACACGGGTCATAGTAAATATTTGTCATTTCCCAAACTTAGTTTGCCATGGAGACCCTTTTTCAACAATTGCCGTTTGACTAAATCAGAATAATGGTATTACTCAGACACAGTCAAGGAAGTTCTTTGTGATGGATTTTTAATATCTTAAACTGGGTTTTCAATTTCTTGAGGATAGGAATTGTGTGGTGTCCATCATTTACGTTCATCATGAGCCTCCCACAGTGCCTGGCTCACACACTCCCTCATAGAACTTGTGTTGACGAGAGGTGTGGGGACACAGTGAGTGGCCAGTTTTCTTCTTGCCATGACCGTACTCATAGTTGGGGCCCCAAAGCCATATGTACCATAGTTCTGTCAAGTTACAAGTAGATAATCACACTCATGAGCCACAAGCCTTGAAGATGGCACACGTGGCCACAATTTAGCGGCAACATCAAATTGTATTCAGAACGAATGTAAGCGTACTCACCCAGCATGGTAATCAGCATGGCCTTCAGGCTCAGGTCAAGAGCAGTTTGTGCAAGTGACACGTTTACAAAGGCAGAACAAGCATTTTCAGGGTCATCTGAGCAGAAACAAGCTCCTGGGTAGATGGAGGCAAGGCACCGTGATTCCAGGGTATTCTAGAAGTTGGGTCTTTCCCACTTTGAAGGGGACCATGCAAAGCTTGAAGATTCTAGGAGGATGGAAGGACACCCACAAAGGCTGCCATACAAAAGTCCACAGGTTGAGAGCCTGCCTGGCAAGCAGAAGGTGTGTGCTGAGACACGCGGTGGGGGGCAGCCATGCAGACACATGGCTGTAGAGTGACCATGTCCAGGAGCCCCAGTTCTGCTAGACCACGGTGGTACAAAGGAACCCACTGTGGGGGGCATGAATGGGTGCCATCATCCTATTTTCAGGACACTGGGCTGGACCCTTAGGTTGCCGAGATGGTTGATACCCTAAATAGTAGACCCACACTAATGCTATTAATTCTGCTTGCAAGATATGATCTAGCATAGTGGCTTAGAGCATAGATTCTGGAGCCAGACTGCAGCCTGGCTTTGAACTCTGGCTCAGCTACTGACCTGCTGGGAGTCATTTGATCTCTCCTTGCTTCAGTTTTCTCACCTGTAAAATGGGGATGATCATAACAGTGCCTCCCTCACGGGACTGTTGTGACCCTTAAATTGCTAATATAGGTACCCAGACAGAGGCTGGAACATGCTGAGCTCTAAAAAAAGGTGTTTGCTATATTACTATGTCAATTATTTGCCACGATCTTAGCTTGAAAATTTAATACAGAGAAATGAATGGAATTAACTTTTTAAAAGGGAATGCCTCATTAGTATTCTCAGCTGTACAGAGGCTTCTAGAGTTGTATTTAACACAACACACTTCACCATAGCACAACCTCCTGCAAGACAATGGTCCCCCCTGCCCCGCCCCCATCTCATGAAGTGAGGCTGGAATGAAAGAGGGAGGTATCTCTGTGACATGAAGAAAGGATGTGAGATGGGAAGTCATTCCAAGAAGTGAGGGAAGGAGCCCTTATTAGTTTGCTAGGGCTTCCGTAACAGCACGGCACAAACCTGATGCTGTTGTCTTAGTTCCAGACGCCAGAAGTCTGAGACCAAGGGGATGGCATGGCTGGCTTCTCCTGAGGTTCTGTGTTCTGTGCCTTTCACTTGGCTTCTGGTGGTGTGTTGGCAGTCTCTGATGTTCCTGGGCATGTAGAAGCATCACTCTGATCCCTGCCTTCACCTTTACGTGCCTTTTTCCTTTTGTGTGTGTCTGCATCCATGTCTCCTCTACACAAGGACACTAGCCGTCTTGGGGTAGGGCCAATCTAATAACCTATCTCAACTAATTACATCTGCAGCAACTCTCTTTCCAAACAAAGTTGCATTCTGAGATACTGGGCGATAGGATTTCAACATATGAGCCTGGGGGAACACAATTCAGCCCATAACAAAGCCCTGAGGGGGTTTTCCAGAAGCAACCACTGAGGAAGATCCAAGAGAAAGTTCTATTATTTCTCAGTGGGAGAAAGAAGTGACCTTGCACAGGAGCTTAAAATGGAACCAAATCTGCCTCTTCATCGAAGCCCACTGAGCTTCCAGGGGCCTGTCAGGAGCTTGGCCGGGTTGATTGCAGCTTCTGAGATGATGGACCAATGGCAAGTTCTCCCTCTGGTCCAGGTCCCGAGATGCTGTACCTCAGCCACAGCTGCTTTTGAGTTTTACAGTTGTGAGTCCTACCTGGATGGAACAGTCTGAAGAGAGCACCTCCCGCTGGTATAAAGGAGGAGGTGTTTGCTCATTTTACTGAATTTAAATCTGCAGATGGACCCTGAAACCATTTTCTTCCTCTCCTTCCTGCTCTCCTAATAGGGTTTTCAGATTTCATGTACACATCTGTACACACTAGAGTTGGGTGTACCTGCATGGTTACTGTTAACCAACCACGTTGACTTGGGCTTGGGGAAAATGAAAAATAAAGTTCTCAGAACATTTTGAAGTTCTAAAAATTGAAGCTCTCAGAACATTTTCTGAAGAATAGAATGATTTGGGATAATTTCTCCCAGCCCAGAGAGCAAGAAAATTTAAATAATCAGAAGGAGCAGGCTATTGTATGTGATTGCAGGGAAGGGTAGACAGTTCAAATAGGGATTTAAATACAGAAGAATGAACTGATTTTCATGAATCCCGGGCAAATGTATCTCTGATCACAAAGGTGCTGCTTAGAAATGGTGTAGTTGTAAAATCTCAAATAGAAATTTAGCCAGGGAGGTATGAAATAGAATGTTTGGCAACGGAATGGTTGTTTGGCTTCCTCAAGAAATGGGTCAACCCCAGTAGAAGCTGTGATACATTCACTTGGAAGACGGACAGCCAAGGTCCCCTACCCCTGGTTATGTCCTTGCTGGTGACTGCATTTTGGGGGCAAATGGAGGTCATGAAAGAGAGCTTTTATATCCTCTCTGCTCCCTCCAAGACACAAAAGTAGACCCTGATGCTGTGGACTTTCACACACCCATCAACTGCCAGGATAAACATGGGACCTGACTCAGGGGGTCTGGTGTGAGTTCAAGTTCTACCAATAACTGTGTGGCTTTGTAATCTTTGCTAAAACTGGTAACTTCCCCAGGGTCATCGATAAAATGTGAAACACTTACCATCCAGGACTGTTTTGAGCTGCCAATGAAACTGTCCATGTTCAAATCAAATCATGTATGTCAATGCACCCAGTAGACTGGAGAGCACCTCTGGGTGGGTGAAGGTTGGTAGTTGGTGTTATTATGCTTTTATTATTTAGCATTGGATCTACAATTACTCTACCCTGGAAAGATAGCAATAGATAAGCAAAATGTAGTACATTCATACAACAGAATATTATTCAACCATAAAAAGAAATGGAGCTCTGATATAGGTTACAGCATGGATGAACCTAAAAAACATTATGATAAGGAAAAGAAACCATAAAAGATATTACTCAATTCATATAAAATGTCCAAAATAGGCAAACTTGTAGAGACAGAAAGTAGATTACTGGTTGCCTAGGGCTGGGAGAAATGGAGGGATTGGAATGATAGCTAATGGGTATGGGTTTCTTTTGGCAGCCATGAAAATGTTCCAAAATTCATTGCGGTCATGGTTGCACAACTCTGTGAGTAGACTGAAAACCACTGAAGTGGACCCTTTAGATGGGTTAATTGTACGGTACAGGAATTATATCTTAATACATCTGTTACCTGAAAAACAAACAGCAGCAATTGGAATTACCAAAGCATTCTTAACATGAAAGAGCATCTTTCTTTCTTTGTACTCATTAAGGATATTTGGGTCCCTCTGTTGACAGTAATAGTTACGAGCACTTCTAAACTGGGAATTCTTCTGCTCACCATTTTATAAGCATTCTCTGTTTCATCCTCACAACACAGGTTTTTGTACCCGTTTTAGAGACACGTAACAAAAGCTCAGAGAGGTTAAGTAGCTTGCTGTAGATCACAAAGCTAGCGCGTAGCCAAACTGGGGCTTGGCATCAGGCAGATGGACTCTACAGCCCACATCCTACACCGGTCACCTCCTCATGTCTTCACTGAGAGCACGTTCCAATGTCTGGAACTCTATTCTGTCTCTATGAGCTTCCATTAAGTCTAAATGGCTGTGGTTGATCGTATCTAAATATTGACCATGTAATTTATAATCAGGAATTTTTTAAAAAGCAGACTCTACCTTTTGGAGAGAAAAAGTTATTCTAGAAAGGCATAAACTCAGTACCAGCAACTCCACCTGGCCTCACTGCCGGGAGTTTGTTTTGATCCTGAGATCATGCCTGGAAGGTGTGTGGGTCTCAGTCTTCTGTCTTCTGCCCACCTCATTAGAAAACCAGAGCTTCAGGCTTGATGTAAAGCCTATGTGTACACACATTCTCAGGGGCAAAGGGAAGGTACATTAGAATGACATTTTTGCAAGATTTTGGGAGCCCACTAGGGCTTCGTGACATACTTGGCACGAACATAAAAGACTACACACGCTGCACACTCACAGTCTCTGTGCACACACGCGGTGGCTTTCCCCTTTGACGTGGGGTCGGAGGCTATTCTCCAGCTGTGCCACCAGAATAGATTAATTTTGTCATTGCTCTTTCTCAATTTCCGCCTTTGACCAGAAAAAAAAGAGGTTAATTGTGTGCCATTTCTCAGGAGAATGAGGTATCAGCATTTTAATTCCTGATATGTTATGAATTGTGGGCAGCTAATTAAAACTTAAAGATTAGAGGAGCTATTTTGGCTAAGAGGCCATTTGGAGGATTGAGAAGTGAAGAGAACAAAGGGTTGTCTTTTCTTTCTGTTCCTACAGCTTAAATGAAGCTTCCTGCTGAAAGAGAGCCTTGAATTGTTTTACATACTGAGTATTCATTGTATTGATTTTAATTTAAATTTTGCAGCAAATGGTACAATATATGAAAGCAATTAAGGGGTTAAGATTGGGATTATTGGGGAATCTTAAATAGCAAGATCTGTGTTTGGAGGCTCCATTTGACCCTTCTTGACTTCTGAGGGACATCTTAAAGTGAGACAGGAACCACTTACAGATTCTATTAAATGTCCTTAATTACCATCTCAGAGCTCAATAGTATTTAGATTTTCTCTTCTGTTCTCTCTCACAATTAACTGTTTAAGATGCTCCATAATAGATTAATGGACCTGCTGCAAGCATTGGGCTTTTTCTTGGCTACCTTATTACTGGTTCATTCATTTATATTGTTCTTTAGATTCTACATATAAATGAAATCACATGGCTTTTGTCTTTCTGTCTGACTTATTTCATTTAGCATAATAACCTCTAGGTTCATCCATGTTGTTGCCAATGGTAAGATCTCATTCTTTTTTATGCCCAAGTAATATTCCATCAATGCTCATATATATGTACCACCACTTTTTTCATTCCCTTGTCTATTGATGGGCACTTGGGTTGCTTGCACAGCTTGGCTATTGTAAATAATGCTGCAATGAATATAAGGATGTACATATTCTTTCAAATTAGTGACACATAATCTTTGAACCTAAAAAAGATTTTTGACTAATGCAGACCAAACTCCAACTCCTCTTATTTTCCAGATTAAAAAACAAACAAACACCTAAGACCTAGTAAGATGATGTAGAACCTGCATGTCAAGAACCCCAGACCAGGATATGAAATCCTGTGTTCTTTCTCCTAGACTACACCACGGGGCATAGGATAACAAAGAGTATTTCTGTATGAAAGGGATAGTTTGTTTTTATAAACTTTTTTTTGAACCTTTTGGTTTACCAAATCTCACCTATCAAACTGAATTAAGTCCCGTTTCTGTCCCTGACGTGAGCTGGGGGACAGAGATGAATGAAGCACTGTCTCAATTCTGATATAACTAGGCACCATGGAACCATAAACAGGTGAGCACACAGTTCGTTGGGGAAAAGCCACAAGGGAGGAAGCCAGTGCATGTCACTTTTGGTGATTTTTCACACATCTAAAGTGTCCCTTTGGCACATCATAAATGTTGCATTGCAAATCTTCAGCAGGAATTTTCAGAGCGGTGCTCCTGGGCATGCTGGGTGGGATAGTCATGGCTCCTGCCCCTTGAAATCCAGTAACCAGCATCCCCCAGATGAAAAACAATGCCCCAGCACTGCCAAGGGTGTGTGCTGTGTTGGTTGAGAATCCCGGCCCAAGTTCACAGACAACAAGCATCTACCTGCAGTAAAGCTACTAAGTTCACCCTGAGAAACAAATGGAAGCAGAATGGTGCTTTCCAAACAGTCTGAAGCATTGAAAATAGAGTGTCGATCTGGAACAGATGATTTTGGCTGACGATTAATTATATTAGCCAAGCATCGCATTCTATAAAAACAGAAAAAGTTGCACCATTTGCAGCAGCACCACATTAATTTTACACCTCACAAACTTGGCTTTGGATTAGGATAAACGAATGTTTGTTTTTGCTTTGACTCTGATAATGAGTTTACTAAGGAAAGACAAACAAACAAGATGGAAAGAAAATATTTACCTCACATATGTACTCTTAACACCACTCATTTTACAGGAAAAAACAAAACAAAACAAATGTGTGGCTCATCAGTGACTCTGATCATTAGGAAAGTCAGGGACTCCGCTTGATAATTATGTGAGTAGTTTTTAAGCAGAGAATAATGGGTATGTGCCTGTATTGCTTTCGTAGGGCTGCCATAACACATGATCACAAAGTAGGTGGATTATAACAACAGAAATTTACTCTCTCACAGTTGTGGAGGCCAGAATTCTGAGGTCAAGGTCTAGGCAGCCTGTACTCTCTCTAAAGGATCTAGGGGAGAATCCCTCCTCATCTCTTTCGGCTTCTGGTGGCTCCAGCCTCTTCCTTCACGAACTTTGCATCTTGCACTTCTTGTATCAGCAACATCACAACAATTGGTCTCAGGGCTCTCCACCTCACTGCTCACCCCTCAGTTCTGATGTTGCTGCCGTGTGTTCCTGCCGCCTTGTCACTTCCTCCATGTCACTGTGTCCACGTGCCATGAGTGCGGGAGCCACGGCTCTCTCCTTCCTCATTTCCATGAGCCTGACATCTAGGGCAGTGTCTGGTATACAGTAGGTGCTTAGTAAACATTTTTTTCAATGAATGAGTCAAGAAGGAAGGAAGAAAGAAGGGAGGGAGGGAGGGAGGGAGGAAGGGCCAATGGAGGGCAGGAAGGTCAATTTACTTGCTATGCATTAGGTGTGCTAACTTGTTTAACTTTTTCAACAACCTGATCAGATATGCATTATGAACACCTTCTTCATTTTATTGAGTCTATGTGGTGAAAATAGAGGCTCAGAGAGACAAACATGCCCAGACTGTTTTAAATCTTCTTGGAACAATTATTTTAAAAGAAAGAAACTAAAAATGTGCATGAAGTTGGCAGTGGTAGAAAAGTCTGGAAGACCAAGGATTAATGAGATTATCTCTGAGCTGTAGATTGTGCTGTTCAGTTTTTGTTCTTGCTTATTTGAATGACTTTTTTTTTGTATTTTAAATTTTTAATTACAGTTCACATTCAATATTATTTTATGTTTCAGATGAACAGCATAGTGATTAGACAGTTATATAATTTACGAAGTGATCCCTCTGATAAATCCAGTACTCACTTGACACCATACATAATTATTGCAATATTACTGACTATATTCTCTACTGAATGATTTTTCAAATGACAACATATTGAAAAAGTGAAAGCCAATTGTGTTTGGGGTGGGGAGGCATATAATTATCTCCTATGAGAAGGGGAAAGGTCCAACTCAGGATGGATCAGGGTTGTAAGATGAGATTAGTTTAATATTCTCCGTGGCTTGGAGCTTAAGGTTAACTTCAGGAGTCAGATGATTTCTAACTGCACTTTTGTTTGTGGTATAAAATTGGAATGATACTTAGCGACTGATGGCACACTTTGCTTATTTGTCCAGTAGGATCAGAGATGTTCCGCGTGTTTGAAGGTAGACGGTGTAATTCAGGCAGCCAGTTTGGCTTTTGAACATCCAGGAGAGGATATTATTCTCTCCATTACGTTGCCATCAGCAGCCACTGGTTAGTGCTTCAGAGCGGAAAAGAAACCCTCCCTCAGGGCTCTTACTGCTTCTGAATGGGGTTACTTATCTTTATGCTTTTAGTTTTCTTTGTGCTAAATCTCGTTCAGGAGGGTGAATGTATAGCTCCCAAAGGTTTTCTGTTAGGCTCTGATGTGTTTATTTATGTTTCCTTGGCAATTTTAATTGTAGGATCACACAGAAAATCAGCAAAGCCTCTGTGTTGTGCTGGGTCTATGTGTCTTCTCTCGCTGGTGGGTTGAGCAAGGGGCTTGGTGTCTGGTGGTGTTTCCTGTCCATTTTATCTACAAACAGCCCTTGGAACTATAGTACAACATCACATATTCTAGAGACTTTAGTACCTAGGAAAAGAAAACAGAGAGCTTTGGCTCCTTCAGACTTCATACATAGCAGGTGCCTCTCTTTTTCTTGGCAAGATTCTGCCAACATTGGCTCTTTCTTTCATAAGAGCCTCCCTCAAGACTTTTCTTTATGCTCAAATATTTAAATATTTCCTTAAAAGCTTATGTGGCAATCACCTTCAGTTTGCATTCTTTTCTTGGATGAAGTTGATATATGAACATGTAGGAAGAGTTTCTTTCTAGTCATCATCTTGTAGGGACTTTGTGGACAGAACATAGCCTGTATCCATTAGGTGTATCTGTGGGGGTGGAAGGGAGATGGATGGAAGGGATCTTCCTGAAGCAGACCATTGAGTGGTACATGATTTCAAAGGAGCCTTGATGGGGCAACAGAGTGAATGCAGTCTCCTGTCACAATAGCCCTAGGGCCATGTACAAGCAGGCCTCCCCAGCAAGAAGAGGAGCCACATTCAGGGACTCTAAAGAGTTCAGTTCAAGGGGAAAATCTAGGAGGAGAAGAGAGGGATAATTTCCCCAGGGGGAGCCCTACCCACTTCCCAACTCAGAAGGAAGCAAAGGAGCTCCCTGGATCTTCCAAAAGAGGTGGAGGGGCAGTTAAGTGAGGGGACCACCTGGGTGCTCAGCTGAAGAATTTATCCTTAAAGGCAAAGTCCTTCCTGTTCTGTCCATCTCTAACTGTTGAGTTGGCAGAAGGAGGGGAATGAGTGGCTTTTAAATATGAGAAGCTTGAGACAAAGATGAGAGGAAAAACTATCTATATCAGGAAAAAGATACCTCATGTTTTATTCATTTTCCTTGCCTAATATTAGGAAAGAGCACTGTACTATGAACCAGGATACCGCGGCTCTGTAGCTAACTAACTTTGTGGACTTGGGTAAGTAACATTCGGCTCTGGGTGAGCCTTGGTTTTCTCAATGGAAAGTTTAGGTCTAAAGTTTAGCTCAACCAGATCTATAATTTATGAGATAATAGGGTTTAAAGAAACCATGGATGGCACTAACTGTAGAAAAATAGGAGCTCCTGGTACTGCCTGAACAATACTGACCTTTACAGAAGTAGGCTCCCCGTCACCCAATTTGGAATTTCTGATGAGTTGAGGTAGAACTCTTCCTGTCACTAGAAAGCAGCTAAGGCTTACGACAGTGTCTCCCAACTTCTTTTCAGTGTCTCTTCCCCATCCGTGTGACCCACACCAACTCTCCTCCTAAACTCAAAAGTTTGAGGGTGTGTTGAGGGTGACCTGGTTGTGAAAAAAGAACAAGCTTATGAGTTTTGACGCCCACTTTCACCATTTTCCATCTGTTACGAGGTGAACTGTGTCCTCCACACTAAATTTCTATGTCAAAGTCCTAACCCCAGTACCTTCGAATGCAACCGTGGTGGGAAATAGGGTCATTGCAGATCTAGTTTAAATGTAAGATGAGGTCATGCCAGAGTGCAGTGGACCCCAAACCGATATACTGATGTGAAGATTGGAGTTGTGCTACCACGAGCCATGGAACTACCAGACTTTGGGAGAGAGTCCTGGAACAGATCCTTTTCTAGTAAGTCCAGAGGGAGTGTGGCCCTGCCGACGCCCTGACCTCAGTTCTGGCCCCCAGAACTGTGAGACAATAAATTTCTATTGTTTAAGTCACTCTGTTGTACTTTGCATTAAAGTAATAAAACAAGGGGGTCATTGGTCTGAGGTAGCTCTAAGGGCTTGGTATTCTACATAAGCAAACCAGAACCTAAGCCAGAGCGAACTGTGAAAGCCTCAAGGTTAAGAACAACCAATCACAAACAGCTGACAAGGCATTCCCCAACAATGCAACCACTGATGCTACAGCCACTCAAACAATTTTATTGTTTTGCTTCCACATCTTCTATAAAAACCTCTCCCCTGGCTCCTAACTACTTCTGCTTTGGGGTTACCCAATTCAGATCCATGTTTGCTCAAATAAACTCTTAAAATTTTTAATATGCTTCAGTTTATCTTTTAATTACGACAGCCATAGCAAACTGTTATACCATCTGTGCCATCTTGGACAAATCAGACAAATTCTATGAGCTCAAATTTGCTCAATAGATATTAAGATTTATAAGAAAGTTAATTTTGTTTTTAAAAGCCCTCTTTATTCGTTAATTCTTCACCCTCCACAGTTCTCAGTCCCCAAATGTACCATGACTTTACTTCGTCACCTACAGCTTTATATTTTCTGGGGTCTTCAGTGGGGACAAACATGTTTTCCCCAAGAAGATTGCTCTCTTGCCATTACTTCTGCCTCTTCCGATAAGTTCTGACCTGGCTTTCAAATCATCCTGCTCAAGATAAAATCCATTTTCGTGGCGCAAATAGACAGTTGGTTTTCATAAATTCAATAGATTTTGTGACTATGAAAATATTATGCTATTGTAAGCTTTTCTTATAACTGAAGCTAAACCAAAGCCTCCGAGAAATTATCTTGTTTTGTCTGTTTTTCTTCTACTGGAAGAACACTTTTTAGAAATGAAAAATTTAAAAAAATTTATAAAATTCACAGTTGGTAGGCAGTTGTTGGCCATGATCTGGAAGAACAGATTTCCTTTCTACAGCTTATACAGTGAGCCGGAAGTTTCGAGTGATGCTTTTGGGCAGTGTGTGTGTGAATTCATGCACTTGGCCTATTAACAGTAACTGAATTAGAGCAGATGAGAATCAATGAGAAGGAGTCATTTTCAAAGAGAACATCAGGCAGACATCATGGTCAGCTGCTCTCTGATAGCAGTCATAAAACAATGAGCCTCAGATTCAGGTCAATTATTATTTTTTGAAGAAGATTTATTTTATTCTTATTTTCAATGATAAAATTTATTTTGATCAGCTCTTGAAATTAATAAAAGTAGTCCCACATCTTATTTACTCATAGCTTCTGTGGCTTATTTAAGCTCTGTCCACATACATACTTACTGTAACTAATGGTGGAGATTCCTAAGTTCCAAGGCTAACAGAATAGCATACCTGTAGACATAAGAAATCATGAGTTAATTAAACTTGCAGAATCCAAGAAAGAACAGTTCCCTTCATTTGGGGGGTAGTAATAT
>VMDR010005254.1:0-52964 GCA_007922815.1 Macrotus californicus | reverse complement strand
TATATAGCAAGATATGAATCATGGTCTGCACAATCACTGCAGCATTTTTATAACAATGAAGAAATTGGAAACAGCAAATGACTGTTACTTGAGTAGTTAAAGAAAATGTGATATAGTCATACAATGGGGCTACCATTGTTAAAGCAGTAAATGAAATATTTTTTGAATGAACAAACATAGATCTCAAAAATTATATGGAGTGAGAAAAAGAAAATTATAGAGTACCATATAAACTTACACTTAAACATGACACAATACAATGTTGTATTTTTATTTATGATATAAAAATATAGGAAAAGGTCTGGAAGAATACACAGAGAATATGAAAGAAGAAGCTTCCAGGTCTCTTATGTGCTCATCACTGACATTGGGTCATTTCAACCACATTCAAGGTCCAAGAAAGTCTCAAGGCTAGACCAGACTCAAGGGAGCTTCCCTCTTGGTGGGAGGCGTGGCAAGCACGTGGGCGGCGGTAGTGGTGGTGGAATTAGGGTGACCGTCTTTAGAGATGATCTACCTACTCTCCTTTCCCCTATTTTAAGCAGCTAACATCCTTCAGCTCTTGGCTCCTTTACTCTCCTGTTTATCTCCATCAAAGTTAGCTTTTAAGAAGATTTTATAGGATTCTTTTACTTGAATTGTGAACTTGAAACAAGATAAGCCCTTTGAATGGAACATTTACATTTTATATCTCTCTCAGATTGTGGCGAGAAATGATTTCTCTCTCTTAAGGCAAGTTCAGGCATTATCAAGAGGGGAGAGCGCTTTTCAGAGTTTTGCTTTAGAGTCACACCTCATGGTTTTCTAAGTGCTTCACTCTATCCCCCTTCTTAAGAGTTGGCTGGGGATAAAAGGGTGATATCATCCTGGAGGGACTGAGTTCTCCAGTCACAGATGCTGCCCAGAGCTTGGCTCTGAGCTTCTGAAAGGTGTTCATTGTTACCTGAAACAGAAGTATCCTGTAAGCACTTTCCCATGGCTTTCTGGACACAGTTAGTTAGTTATTGGCCATGTTACACGTCAAATAGGAGAGGGAAAACAAGAAGTCATCTAGTCATCTATTCAAACATACGTGTTGAGGTCCATGTAGCTGGATACCATACAAGACACTGGGTGTACTAGAAGTGAACAAGACAGGCAGGATCTGCCCTCACAGAACTCAGAGTCTCGTGGGATGTAGAGATAAGGAAACAACAAGAGTAATATGTGTTAAGTACGAATAAAGGGAAATTTTAAGGTGCTATGGGAAGACCACCGAGGGATCTAAACAGTGGTGTGCTGGTAAGTGTTTAACAACTGGCTCTACCGGAAAGACAAACAAAACAAATACCCCTCCCCCCATTTGTAGTGTTTGTCAATTTCCACGGTCTAAAAACTGCAACCAATTTCAAGCTATCAACATGGTGTTACTGATGGAGTTAGAAAGAGGTACTCTGTATTGATTGGCAGATCTTGAAAGCCAGTACAAGACAACTGCAGTGCTCCCCTGGATCTAAACAAGATGGGGTAGGAGGAGGAGGGGTGTCAGAGGTCAGAAAGGCTTTCTGGAGGTACACCTTTCTAAGATGAGAACTGAAGGACGTTGAAGAATGAGCCAGATGCAGAGGGTCACAGAGAAATGTTTCATACAGAGGGAACGGCATGTGCCATGGTCTGGAAGGTGAAAGAGGACATGGCACACTTGGAGAATTACAGAAGATCAGCATGAGTCAAGGCCATGGCACTTAGTGTATGTATGTGTGGGTCAGGGGAAAGTGGCACGTGTGCAAGTGTACATTTGGGTGTTGTGTGGCAAGTATATATGTACCTGGTACAGTAAGGTGGAGATGTGTGTGTGTGTGTATCTTGCCTCTAGCTGACTAAACAAAATACCATTGACTGAGTGACTAAAACAATAGACATGAATTTTTCACAGTTTCTGGAAGTTGAGAAGTCAAGGCGCCTGCAAATTTGGTATTTGGTAAGGGCCCTCTTCCTGGCCTCAGAAGGCTGCCTGCCTTCTTGCTGGGTGGTCACATGTAAGAGAGAGAGAAAGAGCCCTGCTCTCTTTCTCCTTTTTTTAAATTATGTTTTATTGATTATAATATTACAGTTGTCCTGACTTTCCCCCATTGCCCCCCTCCACCCAGCCCCTCCTACTCCCTTGGGCAATCCCCCCACCATTGTTCATGTCCATGGGTAATGTGTGTAAGTTCTTTGGCTACTCCATTTTCTATACTGTACTTTACATCCCCAGGGCTATTCTTTAATTACTTATTTGTACCTCTTAATTCCTTTACCTCTTCACCTATTCTCCTACAGCCCCCTCCTATCTGGTAATTATTAAAATGCTCTCTGTATCCATGAATCTGTTTCTGTTCTTGTTTGCTTAGTTTGTTTTTTAGGTTCAACTGTTGATAGATATGTATTTTTGACATTCTATTGTTCATAATTTTGATCTTTTTCTTTTTTTTTTGCACAGTACTTTTTTTTATTGTATTGTTTTCCATTACCATTCATTCCCCTAAACCACCCCCCAATAGTCACTACACCATTGTCACCTCTATGAGTCCTTTCTCCTTTTTGTTCCATCCCTTCATCCCCTAACCCATAACCCCACCCTCATAGCTGTCCTCCTGCTCCCTGTCTATGAGTCTGTCTCTATTTTGCTTGTTTGTTCATTTCGTTCATTACTTTCTACATGTGAGTGAAATCATACGATCTTTTTCTTAAATAAGTCCCTTTCACATTTCATGTAATAATGGTTTGGTGATGGTGAACTCCTTTAGTTTTTTTCTTGTCTGCGAAGCTCTTTTTCTGCCTTTCAGTTCTAAATGATGGCTTTGTTGGGTAGAGCAATCTTGGCTGTAGGTCCCCGCTTTTCATGACTGAATATTTCTTGCCAGTCCCTTCTAGCCTGCAAAGTTTCTTTTGAAAAAGCAGCCGACGGTCTTAGGAGAGCTCTTTTGTAGGTAGTGTTTTTTTCTTGCTGCCTTTAAGATTCTCTCTTTATCTTTTACTGTTGGCATTTTAATTATGGTGTGGGCTTTTTGCATCCATCTTGTTGGGGACTCTCTGTGCCTCCTGAACTTGCGTGTTTATTTCCCTCACCAAATTAGGGAAGTTTTCTTTCATTATTTTTTCAAATAGATGTCCAATTTCTTGATCTTTCTCTTCTCCTTCTGGCATGTGAATATTGGAATGCTTGAAGTTGTCTGAGAGGCTGCTTACACTATCCTCATTTTTTGGGGGGGCTTTTTTCTTCTTGTTCTGATTTGTTGTTTTTTGCTTCCTTATGTTTCAAATCATTGATTTGATCCATGGCTTCATCCACTCTATTGTTGTTTCCCTGTAAACTCTTCTTTATTTCAATTAGAGTATCCTTTGATTCTGACTGGATCTTTCTTATGCTGCTGAGGTCCTCACTAAGTTCTTTGATCATTTTTATAACCAGTGTTTTGAACTCTGCATCTGATAGATTGCTTATCTCCATTTCACTTAGCTCTTTTTCTGGAATTTTGATCTGCTCTTTCATTTGGACATTGTTTCTTTGTCTCCTCATTTTGTGAGCCTCCCTTGTTTGTTTCTATGTATTAGGTAGAGCTGCTTTGACTCCATGTCTTGGTAGTGTGGCCTAATGTAGTATGTGTCCTGTATGGTCCAGTGGCATAGCCTTCTGTATCACCCGTGCTTGGGTACTTGAGGTATGCCCTTCATGTGGGCTGAGTATACCTTCCTCTTGTAGTTGAGCCTTGGTTGCTGTTGGAAGATCAGTAGGAGGGATACACCCAAGCCAATCAGCTGCAAAGAATGACTGTGACCACTGACCACCACACTTTGTGCCTCTTGGAGGATCAGATGTGCAGGGGCAGGGTGGTGGCACTCTGACATGGTCTATAGCTGTCCACTGGCTGCGCTGGCCCTGGGGTTTCCCAGATGGTGCAGGCCAAGGTCAGTCCCCACCTGTGTTTTTCCCAGGGCCACCCTGCCTGAGCTATAAAGCAGTCTGGGATGGCTGCTACTTGGGCTGGGCTTGGAGATTCCCAGGGGAAGCCAAGCTGTGAATCTAGGCTGGCTGCTGCTAGCGCTTGGCCTGGGGTTCACTGAGCCTAGCTGTTGCTCGTTTGAGAGGATTTAGGAAGGTGTCTCTTTCTCCTCCTATGAGGGCACTAATCTCTTTATGATGTATGAGGTCATCCTCAGGACCTGTAGTGTAAGCCCTGACAATCGTTTTATTTATTTCTGTTTTGTAATACAAGTGGCTGACTCAAAACTTTGGTTGCAGAAGCATCTGTTTCAAGGAGGTGCCCACTTCTGAGGCAGCTATCTCAACTAAACCCGCAGCCAGACACACAAGAACCAGGCCGCCTCCCCCCACTGAAGACCCTTTGTTTTAGAGCCCTTGGTTGATTTCAATGTGCCCACATGGAGTGCTTTTCTTCTCTCTCCTGACACTTTAAATTCTCACTTTTACGTTTTAAAGTCACCAACAGAGAGTGACCTCACAAAACCTCACTCCCCTACCCTTGACCCCAATAAAAGAAGAACTCCGGGTGCATGTTCTCTCTCTGTCTCTCTCTCTCTGCCTCCTCTCTGCCACCTCACTGTGTGGCCCCAGGTGTGCTATGTAATTTCCAGGTCCTGTGAGTTATAAACCTTTATTCTCTTCCAAGTTTCCTGATGGTTGTTGCTGAAAGACATCTTGCAATCATAATAAGAAGCACAAAGGCTGGTCCAGCCACTACTTTGGTTTTGATAGGCTGAGACCAATACAAAACACGTCATCTAAACCTAATCACCTCCCAAAGGTTTTACCTCCAAATACCATCAAATTGAGAGTTAGCGTTTCAACATATGAATTTGGCGGTGATACGAACATCCGATCCACAGCAGTCCATGTGTGGTGTGTGTTACTGATGAGAGAAACGTGACATTGGGGTGTGAAGAGTTGTATAAACCAGGAAGGTTCATCCTGGCTCTTGACTGTAGCACAAGACTCTGTCCAAACTGTGGGCTGGTCTGTCTTTCAGGGAGATTTTAATAATATCACAAGAACCCAGCAATTTTCAACTTTCACTTCGTAAATTTTCCTCTAGCTGAAGGCTCCTTTGTAGACTCAGAGGGCCCTTAGGGAAGATCCAGTTGAGTTCATTTGTGTTTTCTGTGGGTAGGGCCTGGATACAGGGAGAGGCTTTCCCAGATTGCCTGGCAGGGAGAGGAAACCACCCTTCAGGCCTTCTAGTCTCAGTTCTCAAACTTTAACTCTGCCGTCAGTAGAGCTGGAGTTGGAAGAAAAATAATTTAATTTAGTTAACTCTTATTCTAAATAAGTAGTCCAAATCCTTAAGTAAACCTCCGCTAAACAGTACTTCATTTCATAACATTATTAAATGGGAAATTATTCATGCGATAAACATCCCTTATAGGTAAGTAATTTTTGATGACGTAGTGTGTGTCTTATCCTTTCACTTTCTTGCACAGCAAGGTGAGGACCGCTGTCATCTTAGTGGCTCTCCGCTTTCCAACAACCTGTCAGTGGAGGACCAAGTTTTGCACGTTTAGAAAAAGAGAGCAAAGCAAAATGGCAACTATTTTTGTCCCTCTTTAAATCGCTGAGTTAGCAGAAGCTGGAAGAAATGATGACTATACTTCTGGGAACAGAGATTTGGGCTTCACACCAGGTTTAGATAACCTCTTATTCACCAAGCAAAACTTGGTGAGTTTCCAAAATTTTAAGTTAAAAAGCTGACGATGATGGAAGAAATATGCCTATCACTTTATGGCAAACAGTCAAGTTTTCCTCTGAGATAATAATACCAGGAAGCGGACTGTAAAGTAATCAATCTCAAGTAACTTATTCACAAATAATCCTGGAGCATAAAATGCTCCGTGACCTTGCGCCGGGTGAAGCTGGGGTAGGCTCAGCAGAGAAGAATTGGGTTTCTGTTTTCCTCCCTGCAGGGCTGGTGGAAAAACCCCAGCCTAGTGACGCTTACACTTAATGTCAGTCTGAGAGTACAGATCGATGCCCAGGAGCCTGTTGCTAGAATTGCATGCTGACCTGGCCAGGCTTGGAGCTTCAGAGACCAGGAGGCCAGTTGCAGTGTGATGATGAAGTTTCACTATTACTCCTCTGTTCCTGGGGCCTCTATGTCCCTTCAGTAAAATGGATATAATATATTTTCTTCCTGTGAGTCTACTATGCTAATCAATTAAACTAAAGCCAGACTGATTTGGAAAAAAGTTAGATTGCGTTGAGTTCATGTTTCATTTGGTTCCCTTCTGTAACCCTCCTTTGGCCTGGCCTGGCCCCTCCATCCCAACGCCAAATACACACACACACTGCCATCCTAAACTCAGAGTGGCACATGGTGATGGTTACCATACCATTTTGTACTGCTGTGCACAGAACCCTAGAAAACATGAGCCCCATATCCTTTTGACCAAAGAAGGCTAAGGTCTTTTCATTTTTGTTACAAAAGCATACTTTATTGAACATAAGATTTTTTTATTTTAAGATAAACCATTATGTTATATACCTCTAGAAGAGGAAAACTACTGTTAATTAAAATGAGACACAATGCTTTCTTTCCTCTTTTTATTTGTGTCAGTCTTGCTAGAGGTTTATCAATTTTATTATGTTTTCTAAAGAACCAGCTATTACTTTATTGATTTTTTTCTGTTGTTTTCCCATTTTCTGTTTCATTGATATATGCTCTTATCTTCATTAGCTGTTTTGTCTGCTTGCTTTGGGTTTATTTTGTTCTTCTTTTTCTAGTTTCTTCTTTAAAAAAATACTTTATTTGTTTATTTTTAAAGAGAGAGGAAGAGAGGGAGAAAGAGAGGGAGAGGAACATCAATATGAGAGAGAAACATCAATTAGTTGCCTTTTGTATGTGCCCTGACCAGGGACCAAAGCTGCAACCCAGGCATATGCCCTGACCAGGAATCAAACCAGACACCTTTTGCTTTGTGGGACGATGCCCAGCCGACTGAGCCACACTGGTGAGGGCTTTTTGTAGGGCTTTTTGTAACTCACACTGGTGAGTTACTTAATGTAGGAATTTAAGTTATTGATCTGAGACCTTTCTTCCTTCCTAATGTAAGCATTTGGTGCTATAAATTTACCTGTCAGCACTACATTAACTGCACCCTACATATTGTGATATGTTTTTTTCCCCCATTTTTATCCAGGTCTATGAATTTAAAATTTGCCTTTGATAGTTCTTTTTATCCTTTTTCTGTGACCCATGAAATATATAGAGGTATGTTGTTTAAATTCCATGCCTTTCTGCTACTGATTTCTAGTAGATTCCATTATAGTCAGGAAACATACTCTGTATGATTTCAATTCTGTTAAATTTGTTGAGGTCTGTTTTATGGCCCAGAATGTGGTCCATTTTGGCAAATGTTCCACGGATGCTGGAAAAGCTGTGTGTTCTGCTGGTGCTGGTAACGTGTTCTGAGTATATCAGTTAGCATCTGTTGATTATATTATTCACATATTTCATATCTTTGCTGATTTTCTGTCTAGTAATTCTGTCAGTTTCTGAGAGATGAGCATAGAAGTCTGCAACTATAATTGTGTATTCATCTTTCTCCTTCATCTCTGTCAGTTTTTTCTTCATGTATTTGAAGGTTATGCTGTTTGGGGCGTGCACACTTAACATTAGTATGTCTTTCCGCTGGACTGACCCATTGATTGTTATGTACATAAGAGGGACACGTCTTTGTCTCTAGCAATTATTTCTCTGAAGTCTACTTTATCAGATATAAATACAGCCACTCCTGTTTTTCCATTGTTATTTTTTTCACGTGTGTCTTTTCCACCCATTCACTTTCAAACTAGCTATGTCATTGAATTTGAAGTGAGTTTCTTACAGTCAGCATATAGTTGGATCATGATTTTTGTTCATTTTCCAATCTCTGTTTTTTAACTGATATACTTACACTTTACATCAAAGTAATTATTGATGTGTTATCGTTTGAGTCTGCCATTCTGTTATTTGTCTTCTCTTTATTTTTTCTAGTTTTTGTTTCTCAGCTTCCAGTGAGTTCCTTAAACATTTTTGAGAAATTCATCTTGATTTATATAAAGGGTTTTAAGTGTGTCTCTGTACATAAGTTTTTGTAGTGGTTACTCTGAGTAGTATAGCGCACGTAAGTGATTTAGTCTATTGCTATCAATGTTTTACCACCTTGAGCAAATTGTGAAAGCTTCTCGTTTATTTAGGTCCTTTTTACCTTCCCCACATAAAAAATACTGCCTTGAGTATCAAATGGCATTCTAACATTTGTTTCAATCACGAAATGTATTTATAAAGCTCATGAAGAAAATGATAGTCTATTGTATGTGTCCATATTTCTGGACTTTTTGTTTGTTTGTTTCTTCTTTCCAGATGCTCCAATATTTGTTCTTTTATCATTTACTTTCTGTTCAAAGATTTTTCTTTAGTCAACATTTCAGGATAGGTCTGCAACAATTCTTTTAGTTTTTCTTTTTCTAGAAATGTTGTTATTTCCCCTTTATTCCTAAAGAAGAGTTTTGCTGGATATGCATTTTCAGTTGACAATTCTTTTCTCTCATCATCACTTGAAAAATGTGCCACTTCCTTCTCACCTCCACATGTTTTGCTAAGAAGTCCTCTGACATTGGAGTTAGTGTCCCCCACAGGCAATGTGTTGTTTCTCTTAGGATGCTTTCAAGAGTTTTCCTTGTCTTTAGTTTTCAGATGTTTGATTATCACTTGGTGTAGACTCCTTTGGATTTATTTTATTTAAGATTCACTAAGTTCTCTAAATATGTAGCTTGGTGACTTTCACCAAATTTTGAAAGTTTTCAGCCATTATTTCTTCAAATTGCCTTTTACTTCTAATCCTTTTTCTCTTTTCCTTCTGGGACTGTGACTTTTTACTTTTTGTCCCGCCAGCTCACGGCCCTTTTACTCTCCTTCCCCTTTTCCCTGCTCTTTCTTTCCCTCAGTGTCTCTCCTCTCTGCTGTTCAGATTAGGTGAATTCTATTGATATTTACCCAAGTTCACGGATTCTGCCCTCTGTCATCTCCACTTTACTACTGAGGACATCCAATGAATTTTTCCTTAAATTTTCAGTTGGTTCTGTTCTAAAACTTTAGGTTTTTTGCTGACATGGTCTATTTTTTATTTGTTTAAAGAAAATTTGTAATTGATCATTGAAGCCTTTTTATAACGGCTGCTTTAAAATCCTTATCAGTTAATTTGAATATCTTTGAATAATTTGACTTGTCTCAATGTTGGCAGCAATCGATTATGTTTTCTCATTCCAGTTGTGGTTTTCTTGGTTCTTGGTATGATGGATAATTTTCCATTGTGTCAGACATTCTATTGAAGTCTTTTACTGCAGCAAGCACTCACTCTGTCGAGGCTTGGCACACAGGTCCTGGCCTACTTTGTGGCTGTAGAATTAAATCACAGTTTAATTTTAAGAATCTGTTGTTTTACTTGGTCCGTTTGGTTTATATGGTTCTGCTGGGGCTTCTGCTGATCCTTGCTGGTGCTAATTGTAGGATAATAAAATGTGTTCTTTTAAGCCACCAAGTGTGTGGCAATTTGTTATAGGAGAAAAAGGAATACAATATAGAGTTCACGGAAGTTATATGCATGTATGTGCTGGAGAGAATGTGTGGGGTAGGAGGTCGATACGAACAGTCGTGTCTCTGTGCATGGTGCTCACTCTGCTCCCCTCTCTCTGCCTGAGAACGCTAATGGGTCCTTAAGGATTCAGTTTGGGGGGGCATCTGCTGCCAGAAACCTCTGACTACTCAGCTCTCCCCAAAGCCAACTTGGGCACTCCCTTTAGATGCTCTCTTGAATCCTAGGTATATAATATAGCACTTTCCATTTTATATTGTAACTGTCTGTATATACGTGACCCATCCTCTAGATTGTGAGGGGACTAGTCTGTTCTTATGCCTAAGGAAGTATCTGGCAGACGGACTTTACTGAATACACATTTATCTATTAAATCCATCTATTCAGGCTGAGTGGCAAGGCAGAGTATTCCTCAGAAGCATTTGACTTACCTACTCACTTTCAGGACCAAGCTACAAAAGTCGTTACTGCAAGATGTTCTTTGTAGCTCTCTGGTGATCCCTTATTTATGACTAGTGCTAAGCATTTGTACTAGAGATATGACTGCTGTACGGACCTTCTGATATTTCCAATGATCCTGAGCTAAATGATCTTAGTAGTTGCATTACATAAAAATTATCCCAACAAACATGAAGAAACTAAAGCTCAGTAAAATTAAATGACTTGCTCATATCATGGGTCTGAGACTCAGATGCTCATCTACGGGCTACACTGTTTTTTGAACAAACCATTCCTTCTCCTTCCAGACGCCCCTCTGGCTCGAGTCTGCCCCAGCCTTTCATCCTCTGCTTCAGTCATCGGTGACTGTTCCCTAATTGTAAATTGCACTTGCATCCAATTCTGCCTTTAGACCCAGCTGAAATTATAAAAATATATAGGAATTGGCATCATGCTTTATATCTTTTTCCAGAAAATATAAATTGGCAGAAAGAAATTTCTCTGTCTTAAAAGTTGTTTTAATTATAAAAGGAATTTTGTAGAAAATTTAGAAAATAACAGAAATGTATGAAGATGAAAACTAATATCACTCATTGTTTTGCCATCTATGAGTACCTCCTCCCCCTTTCAGTTTTATTGGGAAGTAATTGACATACATCATTGTGTACACTTAGAGTGCATGGCATAATGATTTGATTGACATATATTGTGAAATGATTACCACAATAGGCTCAACTGACATCCATCCCCTCATAAAGATACAGTAAAAAGAAAAGACTGACATCTACTTTTAACATTCTAGGTCTATTTCCTTTTTTCCTGTTTCTATTTTTTTCTATTCCATTCATTTTTAATATGTGAAATGAGATAAGAAAACATTTATTTTTTTTACCTAATATTATACCATAGGTTTTCATTTCATTAGTGATTATTCAAAAACATTTTATTCCAGCTTATGAAGATACTAGAATTTATTTAATCATTCCACAATTTTGGGCACTTGCAGTATTTCCAAGTCGTAACCTGTTATGTTGAAAGAATACATTAGTACATAAAAGTCAAATCACTTTTCTCATTATTTCCTAAGACTAGAGTCTCAGAAAAGAAATGAGTGGATCAAAGAACATGAATGTTGTATTTCTTAGTTTCCTATTGCTAGGACTTTAAACAGCACTTACTCACTATCTCACAGATCTGTTGGTCAGAAGTCCAACTGGCTCAGTAGCCAGCGCTTTGCTTAGGGTACTGGCTGTACCTCACTACCAATCTGCTCAGGTTTCTCAAACCATAAATAAGGGTGTGAGCGCCCTGGGCTCCTGTTTGGAGGCTCAGGAGAAGGACCTTCGTGGCTCATTTAACTTCCTGGCAGAGTTCGTTTCCTTCCGTGTAGTCTCCTCCATCCTCAAGGCGGTAATGGCAGGTGGAGTCCCTTTCACGCTTTGAATCTTTCTAAATTCAGCCGAAGAAAATTCTCACACTAGATTATTCAGGATAACCCCGCTATTTTAAGATTTGCACTTCAATTGTGTTGGTGAAGTCCAGTTTCCTATGTAAGGTAACATATTCTCAGGTTTTAGGGATTCTGGTGTGAACATCCTCACGGGGTAGGGGCGTTCTGCCTGCTACAGAGGTTTTCAGGAACCTTTGTAAGTATTGCAGGAATACTGTCCAGATAAACTGAGCCAAGATTTCTGCCACCAGCGTGGAATGGGAGTGCTCAGTCCCCACACTCACCTGCATGTGTCTTTGACTCCTAGCAAGGTCAGGCTTTGCAAATACTCTTTAACCAACCACTTTTCTTCTAATCGCATGTCCATTTCCCATTCTGCTGTTGGATTCTCAGTATTTCCCTTACTGATTTTTATTATCTCTTCATACATTAAAGATATATTGGTCTTCTTTTATAGTAGCTAGTTTTTAAAAATTACTTATTCTTGAAGGCTCAGGATTGCTTGTTACTGTTGTGCAGTTACAGGCATTCATCAAAACTTTTGGGACTTCCTCCATCGTGTCTGCTTTCCGAGGCAGCTGTCAAGGAGCTCTTCCTAGAATGTCCGCAGGTTATGTTTTGACTCTCACATTGAAGTTTATAATTTTGATGTGTGGTGTGCAGAAAGACTCTAAACTTATTTCTTTTTTTCAATCAGTTCCTTAAATACTGATTGTTCCATTAAATAACTAATGCAAACTTTTATTGGGAAAAGACAGTCACGAGTGTGCATGCTGCCGAAGCAAAGGCTGTACATCCTGCTTCTGCACGTGAAGCAAAAGGCAGAGTCAAGAGAAGGCAGCAGAACTCCCAATGTGGTAAACAAGAACCAAATGAAGTAATTTCTCTTGCTTCACTTGTATGTGTTTGTAACAAGGGTTGTGAAAACTAAGAAAGTGGATGACGAGTAGCCAGTACGGGTTTTTGATATCCTGGGCCTGACCGTGTAGTTCTGGGTCTCAACCAAGACTCAAAATGATTTAGAAAAAGTTATTTTAAATCAAATATCTGTATAAAACAAGAGCTAGACTAGCATACATTAATAAGCTAACTACAAGGCCAAAAAAAATAAAAAAACCAATACCACCCTTCCCAAAAGAAGACTCTTACCTCCAAATTTGAAAATCTAAGCATTAATTATGACAATACCATTCCGATTAATCTTATCCTAGTAAGACAGGAATGGCAGCACTTCAAGACATAAAGACCTGGCCCCAGAAAGATGTGATTAAGACACCCTTAGGAAAATGAATAGGTATGCCATATACCAAGAAAATACATTTGCAATCTGACAAAGGACATATACCCAGAATACATAAAGAACTCTGACAGATCCACAATAAAAAGACTACCTAATAATAAAAATAAACAAAATATTCAAACACACACTGTATAAAAGGAGACATGAGTGGGCATGAAACACTCATGGATGTTGCCAACACTAGTCATCAGGGGAATAAAAATGAAAATCACAATGAGATATCATTTCACACTCACTTGAAAGGCTATAAAGTATAAAATACAAGGCCAAATGTGGAGCAGCTGGAACTTGTTTATATTACTGGGGAAAGGGAAAATGGTAGAATCACCTTGGAGAACTATGTGGAAGTATCTCAGAAAGGTAAGCATACACTTACCATAGGACCCATCTTTCCCACTAATTGTCCATTGCTATCCAATCCTCAACACTCACATGTTGCTTTCCTTTCTCTCAAATCTTCCACATTTTTATTTTACTATTCTCATGATTCTTTTAGTCCCTCTTTCCACCTCAAATAAATTCTCTCTAATTACTCATAAAGAGACTCATTTCTTCCACATTTATTCCAGGAGGTACATATGTGATAACGTAAAGGTGACTGAGGACTGGCCGTGCATTTTGCCTAAGTAAGATGGCATCTATTTTTGACGGCTATAGGTGTCAGTGATATGTCAAGAGTAACAATGAAAACAGAGCCTGCACCAATCTAAGAAAGACAATATGTAGATTTAAAGTGTTTTCTTATACAAATAATTCATATCCCTCAACAATAGAAAGAAAATCACCTCATAGTCATTTGAAAAGTTCATTTATTATATACTAATATACACTTTCTGTAATAAAAAAGCCTCCCAATACATTGAACCATCTTACAAATGAAATAAGAAAATAAAATTTTCAACTGTTTATAAATGGGGTTAAATTAACTAGCACAAGATAGGTGTGTAGGCCTGCCCGCCAGTGTGTGACCTGCTCCTGACACGGCCACGAGAAAGCCACGGCGCTTCGGTACTCGGCACCGTCGTACTTCCGAATGTTTATAGAATTATGCATGTTGTCGTTTCAAGTGAGTCATTTCAAACGTGAAGCATTCAAAATATATACAGATGTTACAGTTTTCCATTTGGGGGATTAATCTTTGATATTTACATTTAAATACATTCAGATTAAACATTTTTTAACACTCAGAAAGTACCTTCTCCACTTGCTATCTCTTTAGATGAAGGAAAATATACCTTAAAATGCTATTTGGCAAATTTTCTCCAATAATAGTAACTTAAAAGTTATGATAGTTTCTAGTAATGCTCAATTTTCATAAAAAGTGCACCATTTTACATATTGCGCCCCTAAACAATAATACACAAAACAAATACATACTTTCTTAAAGCACACTGCAGAAAAACGATTGAAATGTGATTTAATATTATCACACTTATACGATACTTATATTCCATACTTGACTTTACTAAAATATAAAATACATAACAAATGTTCTTGCTCCTGATTTGAAAAAAAAGTAGCAAACTCAATTCCCTGTATATTGTAGAGTGAGCAAGAACGGCAGGTGGCCTCTCCTGGCAGTGTTAGCACTTTTACTTTCAAACCACTCAACATTATATTAAATGGCAAACGGATGTCAGCAAATACCTGTGCAAGATACAACGAACTAGCTGCTGTTGTAGATATGCTAAATTAAATGAGCATTAGTATTAATAATTATTTGCAAATAAGAACTTATTTTCTTGTAAATGATTATGATGCTATTGTAAACATTGAAGAGCATTACTGAACTATATATAACTTGGGTTTCAAATTTAAAATATTCTCAATAGACAGACACATGCAAATGGATCTTTGAGTCCATCAACTTAATTCCCTGCCCCCACCCCAAGTAATATAAATGTCTTGAGTGTAATGAGAGAAAAACTACACATGTAAAAAATAAAAATCAAATGTACCATACACTAAAATTCTGAAGACTACAGAATAAGATTATATACATAAACACATAGCAATCACAGTTTCCTGCACTGAATGGTTATCAAATAAAAATGTGTCAATACTGGGTAGTACACCTCCACATGAATTGTGGTCTTCTAAAAATTCTGAATGAGAATGGAAGACGAGAGGGAGAGCATTGTTCAATGATAAAAGTACAACAAGAGAACTAGGAATAACATTAAAAAGCAAATGCCTCCAGAATAGACAGTTTAGTTATAAGCATTATTTTTGTCGTTGCTCTACAATTTAAGTAAAACCCCTCTCTTAACGTTTACAAAAATATCTAAATGAAGAAGTCACTAATTCAGTGTCACAAACAGAATGGACAGAATATTCTTTTACTGTTGACGATGAGATATTCTAGCCTGGTGTCTGATCGTTCATGTGCCTTACCGGGACAGTTCGCAAGACATGCCTTTTGCCTCTGTTATTAAATAGACCCAGAGTATTTGGTGCGAGATTCAGGAAAGGCATTAATTGGTGATAGCTTTGCCACCAGGGCATTTTGTTTGATGTTCTGAGAATATAAGTATTTGGTAGTTTGGGAAGGAGGAGGGGGAAGGAATTACCCAATGACCATGATACTCAGCTACCCGTATTCTTCTGCTTATACAGCAGCAAAAATACATCATCTTATTCGCCTCTTGCCAAACCTGGGTAGAAAGTGCACCACAAATTTTAAACCCATGAACAGCCAGCCATCCTTGACAAAAATGATGATTTCCTCTTCTGAAGGTGCCTGCTGATATTGCTAGTAAACGTCTTCGGAATCTTCTTGTTACTTCCTATGAATAACATCCCAATCCTTGGGGCAAAATAGTTCACAGTCTTTTGGAGCATAATTTGCAACCACTTCTAGTAGAAAAAGGAGGTATTTTTCTTTGGGTTAGTGATGCTTCGAACTTGGGGGATTGTAAATCCAGTCAATTATAATAAGCGCCATGCTTCCACTCATGAAGATGATGCCCACCACAAGGAAAATCATAGCCTGCAAGGCAAAGAGAACTTGTTAGGGAGCACAGAAACAGCACAGTTTCCCAAAGCCAGCACTCTGATTCACATGGCCAATTGTATTGTTCTCACAGCTCAGATATCCACGCCTAGCAGTTCAGTCAATTTAGAACCCTAGTTGGGGAACACATGGGAGAGATTTAACTTCAGTGTTCAAAATACAGTAATGGTTCATTGATATGGTACAGGAAAAGGATGCAATGCCCTGTGATACCCTTTTTCTATTATGTTAAAAATCAAGTAACAGAAAACAATTTAATGACCTAGGGAGAGCTCACAACGTTTTAGGTGAAAATGGGCAGTTCATAAAAGAGTAGCATGTATGATATAATCAAAATTTATAAAGCAAACCAATAAAAATAAAATTTTAATACACACTGCATATTCTTTGGGGGAAAACAAAGTACATGTGTGTGTGTATGTGAAATACAATGTTTGAGAATTTTAACAGTAGAAACAGCCTTACACAGTACTGCACAGATCTATAGATGAAGGAAATGGCTGCTAGTTTTTTTTCACTAGAAAGAATCTAGGATATAATTTTACTCATTTTTACATCTGATAAAACTGAAAGTAGGTATCTCAAACAGGACAAGTAACTTGCCAAATCACATTGTTATAAAAGTCCAAGAAGGAGGGACTATATAGAGCGGAAATTTGGGGGTGAGATGAAGAGGGGAGTGTGCCAAACTGTCCGCAGTGCCTGAACAACCAGAGAGGTGGATGACTCCCAGGCAAAATTTGAGGTAACTCAGTCAGAGGCATTCTTTCCAAGCCTTACTATAAGACTTTATTAAGCAGTCACTGATAATATTCAATTATTGGAGAAACAATTATTTCTAGTATATTTTTCTATAGTTTTATTATGGAAAAGTAATACATACTCTCTAGTTTAATGAAACTATGTTTTATATCTAAAGAGGTTAACTGGAAAACAAATGCCTCCATCCTGGACCTCAGTCCACACCAGAGGATGACATGTTTTCTTTTAGCCTTACAAACATAGTGAAAGTGGTCAAAGTGTTTAAATCACTTCATAGCACTGCTAGGGAGCCTAATTCCTCCCTGTGCAATTCACCATAGATGGTGCAGCAACAGCTGAGTGGTGGAAACTGGTACACGAGTTGCTGGTGGGAAAACTCCATCAGCCTTTGCAGGTAGGGAAAACTCAACACAAGACATTTGACGTTTGAACAGAAGAAATCCAGGAATCTTCTGGGTACCAGAAGTCCACCCCTCTTTCTCTCCAGCTCATCTTTAATTTTTCATTATTGTTCATCAATTCATTTTTTAGAACCATGTGTATTTTCTGGTTTATTCTAAGTCATTAAAGAATAACTTATAATGGAGGAAATGGCAAGCCTTACTTACCCCAACCTTTTGGGGTGACCGAAGAGGTTCTTTCTTGACGAGTTTAAGATAAAAAGCTGCTGGGAGAATGAAAATCAGCATAGTGGCAGAAGAAGCACCTGCGGAGGGAAACACGGGGCAGGTCAGTGGCTTACAGAGAGGGTCTGGTGCAGCAAGGCAGGGACCCAAAGGCATGCACTTTAAACACACCACATCCAAAGCTACCCTAATCTTAGCCCTAAAAGCTCCATACAATCCTCTTGGTTGCTTATTCAAAGGAGATAGATAGGTTCATAAAGAAAATTAAAATGTACCTACCATCATAGCTGCATAGTAAGTATGTGTATGCTCTCATCAATAATAAAACAGCTGGTTGTCACACATGTACAGGAAATCAGTAATACTATAAACACTTATGAAGGAGACTGAACTCATCACACACCCTTCCTATGTACTTCTAACTTTTCAATTGGCTTACACCTAATTTTTGGAAGTTCTATATGGTATTGTATTTTAAATTGGAGTAATCTCTCAAATCAACAGAATAAAGAAATGAACTATGTTAACAGGCCACATAGTGAAGGGAAATAATACACTTTACAAAATCAATCTTCTCCCCCTCCAGAGATATCCTTACTGCTCAGCGAATACTCACAGGCCTGAGAGAGCATCCCATAGGTAAAATCTATCTTCCTTACTTGCTGATGCACATTTAAGACCTAAATGCAAATCCTGGGTCCAAGGTTATGTGACTTGACTTCCATGGAACTCAGTTCCCTCGTCTGTCAGAACAGGACTAGATGACCTATAGGTAGCTTTCGGCACTAACATTTTCTGATCCTGTGAATAACTTTCAGTGTCACCTGAGAGGGAGGGAAGATGACAGCTGGAGTCCCACGGGACTCCTAGGACTCTTGTGAGCCTGACACTGACAGGGGATCCTTGACCTCCCAGCAGAGGCTCCCTGTCCGTCATTTAAGGAGTGCAGGGCAACTAAATAAAAAGGTGAAGGGATTGAGAAGCACAAATTGGTAGTTACAAAACAGTCACGGGGATGTAAAGTACAGCCTAGTGATACAGTCAGTAATATTGTAATAACTCAGCAGGATGCAGGTGGTCACTGGAAATACCGGGGAACACTTTGTAAAGTGTATGATTGTCCAACCACTATGCTGTACACCTGAAACTAATACAAAATAATATTGAATGTAACCTGTAATTCAAAAATAAAACTTAAAAAGGACAGAAAAACAAAGCCTTTCTGAAACTTACCTATGAATCCAAAGATGTATTTTATAGTTGGCACAAGGATGACCAAAACATTGTTCAGTGCAAGAAGCATGGCTGCAATCAGGAAATGTCTTATCCAGCTGAAGGGTCGTCTGGGGAATAACAGTGTGGTCACTGATGTGCGAATCTGCAACAAGAAAGTTCAAAGGCAAGGTCATGGCTTTGGTTTCAACTTTATTATTTCAAATATTCTCATTGCTCTGGAGCATTTTCTTTTTTTGTAATTGAGTTTATTGGGGTGACATTGGTTCACAAAGCCTCACAAGTTCCAAGTGTACAGCTCACAGAAACGTCGTCTGCATGTGGCACTGTGCACCCATCGCCCCCAGCAAAGTCTCTTTCGCCCTCATTCCCCTGCCTCAGCATCTTTGCCTGCCCCCACCTCCACCCTGCCCCGCCCCCTCGCTCTCTGGCTATCACCACAGTGGTCTCTGTCTTTCTGTTGTGTGTATGTTTTTGGTTAATCCTTTCACCTTTTTTCATCCAGTCCCCTACCCGCCTCTGACAGCTGTCAGTCTGTTCCGTGTGTCCCTGTGTCTGTTCCTACTTTTGTCTGTCAGATTATTTTGTTCATTAGATTTCACACTTGAGCGAGATCATGTGGCATTTGCCTTTCTCCCACTGGCTGGTTTCACTCAGCACAATAACCTGTTCAGCATCTTCTTTGTTCCTCTGTTTTCTCCCAGAAAGGATCTTGATGCTGATTATTTTTTAGAATTTTCTATTGTGGTAAAATCTGCATACAATTCCCCATCTTAACCATTAAGTGTACAGTTCAGTGATATTAAGTAAATTCATATTGTTGTGCAACTTTGATGCTGCTTTTTGATGTTATTTTTCCTTGTTGATATATTTATTATCTTTTGCTCACTTCCTCAGCTTTCAGAATTTTTTCTTAAAAATAACCTCAGTCAGAAACAGATAAAATGTCATGTAAGAGGTATAATTCAGACATACATTAAAACCCTTGTTGATTTTTAATTACGTCTCGTCAGACTGGATCACATATTAAGGGTGAGCACTGAATTGATTTGTTTGGGATTGTAAATTGAATTTTTGCAAATCTGGGTTTTCCCTAATTTTGCATTGCACTTCACTTTTTTCCACGTGATATATTTTTTAAAATATGATATTCTGTGTTTACTCCTTTCTCTCTCTCCTCTTTTATTGCCCCACCTCCAATTATAAATTATAAGTGCACAAAAGGTAAGGAACTAATAACATTAACATTCCTCTGAGTTTCTAGTTTAGAGTCTTGCACACAGCAGGCACTCAATAAATGTTGAATTAAATTAAGCAGAATGAATCTTTCCCCTCCCTTCAGGATCCTCCGGGGATTTCAGCCCTATTTTAGCAACCAAAATAAGTAGGTGAAGGGTCAAGAGAGCCTCTTTTCACTGCAGCAACTCAAGTTACTCTGATGTAACTGGATAAAAAGGTCCTGTGGGTGGAGGGAGGGAGTGCCAGTCCTGTAGTTAAACCTAATCTTATCTTTGGGATTGTTTAGAATACACTTTCGACTTAGTGGCATTAGTCTATTGGCTTTTCAATAAGTGAGCACTTGAGTTAAGCTGGGACTTTACACTTTTAGAAGTGCTGGGATTCATTTTCACTTTAAAATTTTACTTCTGAAGCCTCTTGTGGCATGGAGATGGGAATTTACTTAAAGGAGAGAAAATGGAAAATATAGTATTTTGAAACACATGTAGGAATGACAAAAACTTTGAACTGAATTGCTTGCCGTTTCTAATGTGACATTCCGTTCATTCTACTCCACCAAAAATTAAAGCCATCTGTTCAGATTTAAAAGGCAATTTCATTTCGAGAATGGCAAACCAGATAGTCTCTGGAAATGGTTTAAGGGAGACTTTGTAACAGATTTTAAAAATTGGATTAGCAAAAATGAGGAAAGCCATTGTGGAAAGGACCGAGGAAGGCAAACGCATTGGTTTGTTTTCCCAGCAGACTATGAATCCCACACTCGGTCCTACAGTTGGTGCTCACCTCCTTCACGGTGTCCGACTGGTCTCGTTAGTGGCGTTAAAACAAGCTTTCTATGGTGCATACACAGGGCTTAAGGACTTACTGATCTGCAAGTGCTAAATTTGTGGAATAAACACCTATAATACAGGTTTTTTTCAGGCAGAGGTCACATCCATGTGCTTTTTAGTCCTTTGTTAAAATACCTTTAACTCAGAAAGCGGAGTTAGAGGCAATCTGTATGTAGAATATAGGGTTCTGCATTAGGATTCTACATACAGGTTTCTAACAGTGATATGGCTCCCAGAAACATGAAGGTTAGGCCAACGAGGTAGGAGACGGAAAGTTTACAGGAACAATGGTCGGAGTAAATGGTGGATGCTTGCTCCTCCTAGTGAATACGGAATAACAAAACCCCGGACAGAACTGAGGGTATACAGAGTTGCCAGTGCATTCCTGAAGAAGGCAGCCTGGCCAACAGGGAGACAGCAGGGCCGCTGGTGACGGTAGGTGGAGGTGGGAAAAGTAGAAGGAAACTTGCAGGGCATTCCATGTTCAAGTGCAACCTTGAGAAGTGAGCCTGGGATCAAAAGATCCTCAGCAATTCTGTTTCACCTATGTGAGGACAGAGGTCACTCTGGCTGTTTACCCACAAAGCACTGCCTGCTGTTCCACTTATCTAAGTGCCCTTTCCTCCACAGACATGAACTGATAAGTCCCTGGAAATGCAGGTCAGATGCCATGGGGGGGGGGTGGGGGGAGTCCCCAGCAACAGCCATGGATTTTGACTCAGAATGATTCCAGAAAAGTTCTATGCCGTTCTAGAAAAGTGTTCTGATCAAGAGCCTCTTCGGAGGTGCTATGTTGTAATGTGGGGACCTAATGTCAGAGTCAGAAATGCAGCGGGAGGGTAGAAAGCAGGAGCCTCAGATCTGAATTCTACCAGACGGGAACAAATCACAGTATTACTCCGTGGGATTGCTTAGGTCAATACCTATGGATCACGGTTCTATCCCAGTTTTCATAGCAACGTCTGTCATATTTCTAAGCCTATACCTACAGACACCTCAGAACAGGAGATCTGGAGGCAACATACCTGAAAAGAATAATTGTACTATGGTAAAATAAAATAAAAGCAGCCAGAGAATCCGAGACATGATCTCTTTTTTCTAAGCTGTGGCAGCTGGCACTTGAGCCTCTGTTCTTCATAAACCTGTTAGGATTATGCGTTTTCCTGTGCACCACGGTGCTGTGTGGGTGTTCCTGCGTATGGGGAAGCAGAGCTAGCGTGGGGAGGAGGTGCACCCGATAGCAGATACCCCTGCCTCGCATCACCTCCCCCCCCCCACCCCCCCCGCTAAGAAAGAGAAAAGAAACGTGCTTTTTACTAAGAAGGAGAAAACTAACCGGATGGAAGAAAAAAAATACAATAAATGCATTAATCAAAAGAAAACCCGTCCAACCATCCCACAGCAACAGAACCCTTCCTCTGTCTCCTTGGACTTCTAAGAAAGAGATCCCTTATATATTGAAAGGATGATAGTACCAAAAAAAATCCCTAAAATTGATTTATTTTAATCCAGATTAGGTTTGATTTGCCTGTTTGTTTTATTATTAGTATGGGGATATCAAGATAAAGTAAATAAACTTCTCACAGGTCAAGAATCTCCTGATACAAAGAAACCTGTCAAGAGAACCACTCTGTGACTCAACACTTGACACCTGGAAAATCACGGCTCTAAGAGGATAAGAAACAAACAAAAATACCACTAACAACTTTTCTGTCCCTTTGGGGGGGAAAGTGTCTGAATGTGACCTTTCGGCACTGACTGGGACAAGGAGGCTGGACCCGCTTCCTTGTCATCTGTCCATCACATCCACAGAGGCTCCGTTCATTCAGCCCAGACCCTCATCCAAGCTGGGATTCGTGACAAATGTCAGCAAGGGGAATGGTCTATGCTTTTGCTGGAAAGGGGAGTTTGTTCATCTCTAGAAAAGGCAGGATTCCTTTGGAGACCGTTTTTCTTAGTGAACTTTGCTGAGACCACCCTACGCCAGTTACCATGTACATCTGTAACCTCCAGGGTCTTACTGCCCAGGGAAATGTGGACAAGGATACAGATCATCCCAATGTGACACTGTGAGAGCAAAACAGAGTGACATGCACAATGTTTCACCAAAGCAAAGGTTGGGTAATGAAGGATAGCAGTTAATTATTTTTCTGAAATTTGTTTATAACGGTCTGTCTTAGTTCTAACAGACACCTAATGGAGGTATTTGCAACCTACTACGGCGCCTGATGGTCAGATTTGTGCCAGTGTCTTATCTATGACACAGGGGAAGAATGCCTATGGGGATGTCAGGGTTTTAATGTCGAGGTGAAAAGGTCATCAGTAAGTGAAAGGCTGACTTGTCCTTTCCATTGTCATGACCCAGCCCTCAGTGTCATGCCTGGAGCACCGCATTAGTTCAACTGTTGCCGACTAGCCTACAGAAGCACATACCAGCTTTCTTTTATAAAACGCTCTGATTGAACAATGAAGTATCTACTGTGTTCCAAAATTCAGTTAGCACTATCTTTACACACAGAAAGAAGGGCTCTGATATTCTTTTTCCAGTGACGTTGTTTGCTTAGAAATGTGCCCCTATAATGCACTTTCTGTCTACAGCTGTCTTCTGCCTCGTACCCACCACGGAGCTGACTTTAGGCTAAAGCTGTGTGCATGTCATTTAAAATACTTTCAGATATCTGAGAGGCAAGACATTATTTAACAGTAAATATCAGCCAACATAGTAATAAGGATCTGATTTCATGCACTCATGTAAAAGGAATGTGCCAAAAAATATTTCAGGGCACAAACTGCATTTAAAGTGACCACAGAGTCATTATATGAGTAGTCCTCATGTGCTTGGCCCTGTATGGAACATTCCGTACAGGACAGTGCTGGTTACTGTGTCGCTTATTTTTCCCCCTAAAATGAATGAGTAAATTCAGTGTTTATGAAAGGAGAAGAGTTGGCAGGAGAGCGCAGACCTATGTTTATCCATAGGTGGTGGTTTTAACTCACACAGCCCAAATCTCCACAACCAGCCCTGCTCTGTAATCCCAGAGAAACTGACGTCAATGGCAATTGCCAAGAACGGGCAATGCATTGAGGACATGTGTCAATTTGGGGAGCAGGGGAAGAGATATATGATAGATAATATAACGTTTTCAAAAAATTTGGTTTTAGGATGTAATTTACGTAACATGAATCCCCTTTTCATCAGTCTTCAAGGAATTAAATAAGGTGACTTTTGGATGTTATCGTTGCACAATAAACTGGGGGAAAGATGGAATACCTTCCAAACTATGGTGAAAATGCAATATGACTTGCAAGTTGCTGTGGTTTTGGCTTTCAAGAATTTATGTGAACTCCCACTCATTTCTACTAATCCACAAAATAGAAGCTCAAGATCTGTTTTTTGAATTTGAATTTAAAAATAAATTTCAGTCTCCATAAGGCTGGAAAATAAATAAAAATAAGTTTCGTGATTTTTCCTTACACTTCAAAAATACTTAACAACAAAAAATATTTGCTCTATTTACATATTAAGTAGTCGATTTTAAGTGGCTCCAAAATGCTACATAAAAATAATAATGTTCGCAGGCATTGCAATTGCAAACTCACATTATAACTAAGTCCATATCGAGTCAGAACACATGCACTAATCTACGGAGTCAAGCAGGATTCTTCCCTCAAAGCTCCGTGTACTTACTGGGAACAGGACGATGGGCACAGTTAGTGTGACTGCCACAAGGACTGCCAGGCGAACCATGAGGAGAGGGGTGTCGAAGGTGTACACTTTGATGTAAGCATGAAGTAATTCATCTTCAACTTCTCCTACAAAGAGGAAGAATAGAAAGGGTTCATTGGGTGCTGTCAAGTCGTTACTGATTACCTGTGTCAATATTCTGCAGAGGGAACGTAGTACAGTAGAAAAAACCCACGTCTGGGAATCCAGACACTTCTGTTTTTGCTATGTCCCTGAGCTCATTAGCTGTGTGACCGTTGAACAAAGGGGTCCTGAAGCTTGTAAGCTGCAGAAGCTGATATGAAATTGCCAAGGGGCTTCTCTAGCTCATTTGCATGGTGATAAATCTATCTCTTCTCTCTAGAAGCATCACAAAACAGACCATAGACTGAGTGCTCTGGTTGAAGGGCATGAAAAGCCCAAGCCCCACCAGTTGTCCCTCACATCCTGTCCCGCCCCCTTCTGCCCTCACCTGCCCAGCCAGCCTTGAGGCAGCTTTTCCTAACCCAGCAGGGAAACCCTAGGACAAGTGATCTCTAACACTTTTTCAGGCCCAACAGTTACGACCCCATGACCACACCGACACACAGGCACATCTGGGCTTTTTCAAGTTCTTGCTTGTCTTATGAAACTCAGAGTCAGCATAAGCAACATGCAAGGATGAGTCCATCAGTATGAGTTTTACAAGGTCCCCCAATGAATATTGCTCTAAGATTAAGAAGCTGCCCTCCTGGAAAACACATTCATTCAGAATTTTAGGCACAAAGAGATGCTAACAGAATCAAATGCAGTCTGATTTTCCCACTACTCTCCTCAAAGTCAAAGGTGGATAAAAAATACCTTTAATGGGGTTGACCTGACTTTCATGAGCTCACAAGCAGCAAGGAGTTAATGCCCAGTGTAAAGCAGGTACTGGTTAACAGCCAAATATTAGTCAAACAGAATAAAACTCAATCACATGATGATGCCCTCTCCCCCCGTCTTTTCCTCCCCAACTTGTCTTGCAATCAATTTAATTTTTCAAGTCATTCAGAAGGATGCAAAAAGTTAAGTTTATACAGAAAAGTATGTATCCGTTGGTCACATTGATTAGTGCGAACAAATGCCAGCAGCTCCACGTTTGACTCCCTGGAATTTGCCTCTGAGGCTGTGCTTCCTGGAAGGGAATGACAGTCCTACTCCTTTCTGTGTCCTGCTAAGGTGCTGCAGAGGAAATGTTTTAGGCATTCTCTAATGTGGCCACAGTCACATTTTGTTTTGATAGTGCATTCCCAGATTGAAGGGAATTCTGTCATGTAATTTTCTTTCTTTAGGAAACCATTCACTATAACAGAATAGAATGGAATGAGCAAAAAAAAAAAAAACCCAAAAAACAAAAACAAACAAAAAAACCCCTAGTGCTCCAAGCTCTCAAATTCAACTTGACTGGTAACTAAGAAGCAGGCTCCAACTCAGCAGTGTTGTATTTTTTCTGCCATTTGCTTGGTAGTTTTCAACATGCAGTTGGATTCACTCTCATTGCTTCTACCCTGAGATGGACTAGGGAGTCAAGCCAAAGAAACATCATCTATCCCAGCAGGAAAATAATTACATTTGAGGAATCTTAAAAATAATATATGTGTGGATTTTCAAATTGTTGTAACCTGTTAGCCAAGCTGGTTGAGATCCATTTTCTTGGGTCAAGCAGCATGACTGAGATGGCCTGTTAACTGAGTGCTTGTGTCTACAGTCCGTGCTGCTTGGGGGGGGTGATTAAAAGAATGACACCTTCCAGGGTTAATGATCAGTCCAACTAGGATTTGCAGAAAGAGAAAGACTTTGGCAAAGTAACCTACCATAAAAAGTTAGGTAACCAAAGAGGGCAGCAAGCAGGTACATGATGAGCATCCCCGTGATGGAAATATTTGACACAGTTTGCATCTTCCTCCGAGACCGACTGAACAGAAAAAGAACAGTGAGTTTTGTTTTTTTTAAATTTATGAACAGATCGCTTTTTACAGTTAAAATAAGGAAATAATGAAAGAATGTATGTTTGTGCTACTCATTATAAAAACCTCATTTCTAGTGCAGAAACACAGCTTATTTAAATTTGTCTTAGGGAGTCGTGAAGGATTTGTTTCCATTCTTCTAAAACATTACTCCTTCAGTCTTCCACTTTCCGAGAAGAGGACCAGTTTATTTTGTGTTGATAAGTAAGCTTGTCTACTGAGTCTTTAGGAATGTAATTAACATGAAAGTCTTAATATTTCATAGTGAGGTGGATTAAATGAGGACAAGTACCTACTAGACCCAGAAAAGCCCTACCTCTAGGAGTTCTGATATTATCACCAGGATGCTTGAAATTTTTACTTGGACAACTTCTGGAAACCATTCTAGAAGGTACCCAGTGGCTAAAAGTCAATTGTCAGGCTTCTAAAGGAACTGCTACATGTGATTTTCCAAGTAAATCAAAGACATCAAAGTACTTAAAAATTCTAAAAATTTCTTATGAGGTAAATCAAAATTTTGTGGAAAGTTATTGCTGTTTGGTGAAAACAAAGGCTGAGATTGTTGATGTCTGGGCCAAAGAAGCTGGAAATTCTCGAGAGACAGTACGACATTGTCCATTAAGGGTAAAGAGAGAAGCTGCTATGATGGGCTCAGACCCAACTCACCCTCAAGTAGCTGCTAACAACTTCAAAGGGAAAAGGGTGTTAACGATTCATAGAATGTCAGCTGGGAGAAACCAGATTGCCTAGCCAGTGTCTCCATTGTACAGACAAGACCATGAAGGTCAGATATTGACACATCTTGGTGGTGAATGTCTTTTAGACAAGGGTTAGGGACTGACCACCGGTGACATTGGTGGCTTAGTAAGGTCACCCTAACCATAAGTTTTGGCCTTCATGAGTGTGGCAATTTCCAGTTCAGGTGACATCACTTCTTTCCATCAAAATTCAAAATTCAAATTCTCCTTGCCCACCCAAATCCTTACAGCCATTGGCTCCTTCCACCCTCCCCTGAACTGTTAGGATGGAAGAATAGGAGAGAAGGAAGCAGACAGGGTAGTGCAGTGAGGGGTCTGATTCACACCTTTCTGGTTAAAGCCCATTACTGAAGAGTGGTTGTAATACAAACTGTCTCTGAAGAGAAAGCTATAAACCATGCTTCTGGATAAAGCACCTTTGAACATAGAAGCCCATTTTCAAAGCAGAGCAGAATGCTAAAAGGATGGCTGCCTTACTCTTTCAGTTCGCTGTAGATGGGAAGGACCTCAGGGTGGCATACGAAGGCAAATGCTAGGATAGGAATTGCATAGGCCGTCTGCAAAACAAAGACAACACCGCATGTCCAGCATTCCATTGCGGATGGCAATCCGGGACCCTCCCAGCTTATTAAATACAAACTCAGGGGCCACCCTGCGAGGCTCATCAGAGGCCCAGGCCTCGTACTTACCCGGGAGTTGAAAACAAAGTATTTGGGTAGACATTTGTCACCATGTGCTTCATACTCTACTCCACTGCCATGAAGAGAGCTCTTGGCCTGGTTCCCATCTAGCCCTGTAGGGTTCTGGTGGGTGGAATCCATCATGAAGTTCACGCCACTACTCTCCGAGTTGTTGGGAAACATTGCCATGTGCATTGGAAGTGTATCGTTGAATGTCAGATTTCCAACATTGTGATCCAGAATGGGCAGAGGGCAGGGTATTTGAAATTTCTTGTAAATCACCTAGACACAGTCATTAAAAAAAAAGTTAGCCTTTTCAGTAAAAACAATGAAATGAAAATCTATATGTGTGCCTTACAGGGTGACGGGGAGGAGCCTCTGCGGAGGGTTCCATTTAGAATGATGGACAGTGGAAGCTCCCTCCAGCCTCTGTCCTAAGGAGAGCTGGAATGATGGTTGACAGCCCTCCTCTTTGAGTCAACAGGACAGTATTTTGCATGAATCATCCTAAGCCTCATGCGTACTCTTGCATGAGAAAGATGATCATTTCCTTGCTCCATTTCACATCTTTTATTTCTTCAAACTAACAATAATACAGGTATTTAAAATTTTTCCTCTTCTCCTTTATCTCTTTGGAGAAATGCTGTATAAAATTTGCCAGCCATGATATTACAAGAAATTCTCTTTTGGTGGGAATTGGAGGGAGGTGAGGAGAGATTTCTGTCTTAATTCCACTGTGGGTGCCCTCTCTTCACGGGTAGAATGTGTAAGAGAAGATGGCTGATTCATGCGGCTATTGCTGATTCTGTAGCCTACTCATTTCTCTTCTGGGACTGGTATCATCTTTCTCCACCTTTCTAAATACTGGGTTATTGTTGTGTTCCTGCTTGAAGTGTTCTTTTTGTCCAGCTACATATTGTGTGCCTAAAACATACTATTAGCAAAGGTCTTGACATTCTAACCCAACTATTTTTAAACTCATGACTATTCTCATTCCAAATTAGAATACAAAAAAGAAATTGCTTGTGATGCAAGAACTCTTTCATGCTAGTGAGTTGCTTGAACAAAAAAGAGAACACTAATTCAGGCACTAAATGCATCTCGTGCTCCCCAAGCTACAAGAATTACGCCAATAAATCACTTACCACACTGACAAAAAACACCATGCAGGTGAGAGAAAATCCACTGGTGTAGCCAAGGTAACCTGAGAGTTAGCAGAGAAATTCTGGGAGGTTAATATGGCATCTACCATCAGCTTGCTATTACAATATAAAATAAAAGTAAAATTTAAAAATGACTTTACCTAAATTTTTAAGAAGAGAAAGTGGAAGAATGATTCCCACAGACACAAATATGACGAGGTAGTTGCCATTGAGGTACCATTCTCTGGAAGAGAAAGATCAACCAGAATATTGGGATTGGAAAAGACCAACTAGAATGAGTCACTGGACATTACAGAGAGAACCTAAGACATACCCTGTATTTTCTTCAAGTCCCATGAATGCTCTGATTACTTCAGGTAGTTCATATTTAATGATAAAGAGGTAGCTTGACATTGCTGAAATGAAAAACACGACAACTTAGTAGGCTGCACAGAGCTAAAGTCACAGGTGAGTTGTGAGAAGTCCTTGCACTTGGGATATACATTCTTCCAGTAAGATGAGCGTTTAATCCACCAAACTGCACGGAAAGTCACCCACTGTGTATTTTGTGCTGCTTCCAAGTTCTTTTCAAAAATACACATTTGGCCCTCTGGCTCTTGCCTGTGGAACTTCACTAACGGTATCAATGATGATTCTGTGTTAAATTCTGCTCTGAGGTTTTCAGTGAAGCTGCACCTGGAACGTTTCCCCTCACTAGTTCTAAGTCGTCATGGACTGTACTGAGTGTGCCTGTTTCAGTGTCTGTACAGTCTGAGGAGGGGCTGGCAACAAAAGGCACGGGCCAGGGGGAGAGGCCAGAATGGCAGGGCGAAGCGGGGCTGACTGTGTGTCACTCTGGCTCTCCCCAGCTGGGTGCCGGTCTAGGTCTCTGTACCCTCCCTGAGGGGCACTCAAAGTCTCAGGCCACAATTACCTAAACTGGCGCCATAGCAGGTTGGTGAGAATACAGGAGAGGCTGGCTTCTCCTCTCTTTGTCAGTGAAGCCTTTTCCTCCTCTACATCCTGGTTTCCCTTTGGCTTTCCCTTTGGCCATACAAGAAATTATACAAAATGGCAACATTTCTTGAGCATCTAGGTAAGTGAAGTATGTGTGATCATGTACTCTTCTGAAAACCTGATGAAACCTGTAAACCCAAACCCCAGAAATATGTGTATATGTGCATAATAGACAATTTAGCCTGCAATTGTAGGGATTTCTGCAACATTCCTTTCTCAAGCCCACCCACTCAGTGAAGTCTAATACTGATTTGGGATTTGACACACAGTCAAAAGACTCAATCAAAAATAAACCAACAAGTTTTGCCTTGGCAGCATTAACTGTGTGCTGCGTCCTCTGGCAAGCTTTTGCTGATAGACACTTTAAGGCAGACGCTCAGTTGTAAACTGAACTCTTAATATTAGTGAATATCAAGCTATTTCCTTAATCTCAAACAAAAGTAATAATGGCGATAATAGTTCCCCACATTGCTCAGTTCTGCACATTACTCCGTTTAAACAGCAAGGTATATGTTATCATCTTCCTTCTGCAGCTGAGGGTATGAAGCTTACATGACGTGTCCAAGATCACATAGCTTGCAAATGACAGTGCACATGCAAAACACGAGTTTCCTGATTTCAGGCCAGGGGCTTCTTCTCTATTGTCAAGTGGAATGACTCTTACAATGCCCTATGGATCTTCTGCAAACATTATTTGGTTAATCTTTACAAGTCCTTGGCTACAGCTAAATCTTACAGAGCGTAAACAGGAGATATTTCTGATTAACTGGCTCCGTGAGGTGCCGTGCAATTTTAGACAGCTATTATTGCTGACTTCCAGTGATGTTACCACTGTTAATGTGTTTGGTCTTTAAAAATTCAGAATGATCCAGACCTGTCTGGGTAATGTCAACAGTATTCTGCCAGTGTTGAAACATCCGTGGTAAATGTTCATTTTCAGGAGAAAATGGAACGTTCTAAATGTAGAGTTGCTAAATACAGAAATACAAGTGATTTCCCTTCAGGCAAAATAACCACTGACCACATAGAGTGACCAAAGTGACAGCATTGTCAGGGACAGTACAACAGTGTATCTTACTCCCTGAGAGCAGCACTTCCTTTCATGTGTGTGGCTTGATGGAGGGACCACTTTATAGCTCATTCTGTTACTTGGGAGCATAACGGCAGCTACACTCCGAGCAACAGACGGTGCCATTGTCACTCAGCCTGTTGGATTCAGGGCTGACTATGTGCATGGTCGTTTCCATTGTCCGAACAAGTGAAATAGATCGACTGTGAGGTGGTCCTATGACATCTTGGGTACTTTAAATCTTGATAGGGCTTGAACTTGAAGCAAATGTAGAGCAGTCTATTTGGTGGAGGATAGGAAGGTGGGGGGGCTGTGCGCTTAAGGCTTATGACCCCAAACCAGTAAAATGAATGGAGCAATCCTGGCATTATTGCTAAATTCTGCCCAAGATTGTAGTCCCAATATATAAAAATATGAGAAAAAACAAATACAAATCAATATATCTTTGGATTTTATCTGCTTAACAGCTCTCCACGACCAGGAGCAGGTATAGTTAGAGAAAGGTTAGAATGGCTTATTGCATTCCCGAAATCCTAGATGACTCCAGTGAGATTTGATTTATCAAAAAAGGCTACCTATTTTCAAGATCTCTGTAAGTTTATTTACCGCAGCATTGTTTGTTATCGTGAAAAACTGGAAACAATCCAACTGCTCGTCAATAAAGGGTTTAGGAAACTAACTATGCTGCATTTGCACAATGGAAAGCTCAAAAGTCATTAAAAAGAATATGTGAATATATTTGAGGCATATTGTTAAAAAAGCAAACTGCAAACCAGTATTATAAGAAGATCCAATTTTAACAGAAACAATGTATTTGTTAACTTTGGCATAGAGAAAAACCTGGAGTTGTTATTTCTAAGGGTGACTTACATTAACATTTCTTTGTCATTTATATTTTATGCAATGCTTTAGTTTTCACAGTTAACATTTATTTGTCTTAAAATTATAATAATGTTCATTTAAAAAAATAATCAGAAGGGCTCCAGAGACATGGATGTTGACTTGAGGACCAGGCAGGAAGGAAGCATGTACTGAACCCATATTATGTACCTTATGTTGTCTTATTTCATCCTTACAATGACCCTGTGAGGGTGGAATAACTCTCTCATTTTCATAGATGGAAAATTAGACTCAGAGAAGTAAAGTGATTTTCCCAAGGTCACAGACAGTGACAGAAACAGACTCAAATTCAGAATCCACAATGCATCAGAATCTACAATTCTGTTATCTATGCAAGGGTTTTAAAATACCTTTTAAAAATAGTGACAGACAAGACACCTACAAAGAAGGCTAACGGAGCCCAGAGGAGCTAGGGAATCCTAGTTCCTAAAAGCCTAGAGAAGTGCTAGATCACGGGAAGAGAGAGAGAGAGAGAAAGACAACGAATCTGTCATTGTGTGTTTGTATGCGTTAGGACAGGAACAGGGGAACTGAAGATAGTGTGTCATGGTATGACAGAGGACATGTAGGGGGTAGATAGATAGATATGAGGGTGGGTAAGAAAGGTATCAGAAAGGTCGGCAGAGGAAGATCTTATGCACAGGAGAAGCAAAGGTAGATTTGAATTTGAGAAAATTAATCTGAAGAATGAGTTAGAGATGGGAGTAGGGGAAGCTCAAGCTCAGGTGACCACTATGGTGGTGAGCACAGAATGAGAGGAAAGGCTGAGAGGTTCAGTGAGAGATAGAGTTAACAGGAGCTGCTTGGTATTTGATTGGATGTTCAGGGTTAGAGAGAGAGGGAAAAGTTTAGGCTGACACCCAGATTTCAAGGAAGCTTTTACTCTATATTTTAATTCTAGCATTCAATGGGTAGGGTTTTATATAGTATTTCGTTCTTACATATTGCTATTTTTAATTAAAGAGGAACAGTGAGTCTATTTTTAAAAACTTATTTTTTTAATTAAAAAACTACAAAGCAACTATTTTTCTGTATTTAACGTGCTTGTATATTGCTGTAAGAGTCTTCCTATATATGAAACATTCTTTAGAAAGCTGAAGTAGCCTATGGAAAGCTGTATCCCCTTACCTCCAATGTTCTGCATTGTAATGGAGGTGAAAGCTCCGATTTTCCCAGGCCATCCAAATGCTTTCTCCCCTAATTTTTCATAAATCAAAGACCCTACAATCAAAGACAAAATAACCTTGTTAAAAAAGAGTGTTTTAATGACTAAAATATTTCTGTAATATAATTCTACACCGGTGTCTCACAGGTGAATAAGCACCATGTAGAAATTACAAACTCAAAAGGCACAATCTCAAAAGCCAATTCAAAATATGTTAAAATATTCTCAACAAGAAGCAGTGGCTACATTCACGTGAGCTCCATGCAGCAAAGCTGAAACTCTAACTCTCATTAGTCACCAAAAATCTATCTATTTGGCTTCTACTTGTATTCCTCTCAGTTGCCCAAATAACTAAAAGCATTGAGAAACCACATCGTTGGGTCAGAAGAAAATGAAATGTGAAATTGTCCAAAATCATCCCATAGTTATGGAGCTATAGATGGACATACCCTTTAATGAGAATCAAAATAGAACATTTTAGACTTAACGAACAGGTAGCATACCTCCTTCTTTCGAAGTCTTTAGTAAGAGGTGAACTGAATAGAGTGATAATATTGCCACAGTGAGCAGCATGATTCTGTGAAGGGAATAGAGTAGAAAATAAATAAGACATAATAATAGATATAATAAATTCTCACATTGGTCTTTTCAATCATTAACTTTCAAAAGCACGTGGATTTGGGGTAAGCTGAGAGACTCTTTTCAGAACTCCACACATACTCTTTAATGTCAAAGAACTGGAATTTGTTACTTGGGTACCAAAACCTACTACCTGAAATTCCTAACACATCTCATTTTAATGTTACCCAGTAGCAAAATCTGGTTCATAACTTAACTTAGATGCTAAATGTAAAGCAAAATTAGCAAATACCACATCCACTTACTCAGCCCATGGGGTCTATGTAGGTCATGTTTGCATGAGAGTTGCACCAACATTTATAATTGGAGGGCTATTCAATAGTCTGACTAAACTTTAATCTAAGATCTAGAAACAGAGAAGCCAAAGCCTGCAGAGTCTGAGCTCCATCACTACTGACCCGGCATTTAGAGGTCAAGTGGGAGACCCAGAGGGTCAAGCAATTGTCTGTGTAAGAGAGAAACAGAAAGGTAAGGATGGGGTGCAGGGAAATTGCTTTTTTAGATTCAGAAAAAATCATCTCAGGACCCTCCACATGTCCATATGCATGTATGATCTCTTTATGTAGATAGTGATCAAGAACTGGAGAGCAAAAATACGATGAATAGAGGCAGCTACATAATAATTTAAGGAGCAATACTAAACTTTACCTGACCTTAAAAAAATGATTCTTTGTCTGTTTTTACATGACAAGAGCACGCTAAACATTTTCCTCACAACTGATCATATTCTTTGGTGATTCCTGCGGAACTCAGTATTGCAACTGAACATTTGGACCATGACTTATTAATTTTATAACTACTCTATGATGTTGTACCAGAACTAAATAATCAATGACTGGTTCATATATTTTCCTGTATGCCTTAGGAACTTACCTGTTTTTAAAGGATTATGTAATTCAGATTACATAATTTTGTTTCTTGGAAAAATAATGAACATTCCCTGCATTCTAAACACAAGGTTGCTTTGGCAGAAAATACTAAGAGTAAAACCAGCGAAATCCTGTGTTCCTTGCTGTGAATTGGGAGAGAGAACTGCATCCAGTCTGTGCTGTTTAGGCCCAAAACATACCCACAATGTCTAGCAATTTAATTTCTCTGGCCAAATTAATCTGCTACATGTTTGTAAGCCTGAAGTGAGGTCCTTGGTTTTAAAAGTAGAATATTCTCCTCCCATGAGAATGATCTGTGGCTCTAAGATTTGGGGGAAGCACTTTCGTTTTCTTTTCATCAGTGATCTACGCTAACTTCCTAATTATTTTGACAGTATATGTAATTAATGAGAAAAAAATATATAACGACATATATGAATGCATCTATAGTCATTAAGATTCAGAAAATTGAAAACAAAGAGTTTATTTCCAACATGGCTTATAAAAGGAAAGTTGATTTTGAATATAAAAACCTACTCAGCTAAAAAATATTATGACTAAAACACTTCAATGAAAGCACTAATACAATATAAATATTTATAGTCCCGCCTGATTCTTAGCCCTCAAATAGCTCTGTGATTGTCTAATCATGACTGGCGTCCGGAACATAAATGGCATGCATGGACAGTGCAGATGCTGCATTCTTAGACAGTCATTTAATGCTCTAGCATTGCATTGCGGATTGTGATCTGCATTCACACAGATGCCTGACCAACATCAGACTCTATTCCTGGGAAGAATTCCAGGGCTGCCAAGTGCGTCTTGGAAAATACAGGGCAGTACGTAATGCACACAGACATCTGTGACGGTCTGTCATGGGCATGCATAGCCATCCTCCAGGTCAGCTCTGTGGCATTGCTAATCTTAGGCAGCATTTGACCACGTTTGATTAAAGTGCATAGCTTTCAGAATAAACTTGGGCCATTCTACAAATATTCCCTGTTCCGAGCCTGTACTAGGCCTTGGGGATACAGACATGTGATAAGTAAAAACAGACATAAGCTCAACTGTCTGGAGATTAGAGTGTAGCAAGGGAGACAGACATTAATCAAATGAATCATACAACTGCACTCAAATGTTTAAACTGGTGAGTAGGTGGATAATAAGGTAGTGTGTCCCAGTCATGGAGGTCGGGGAAGCCAGCACAGAGATGAGGCTGAGCTCATATATCAGGAGTTAACTACATGAAAAGGAAAAGGAGAGGATTCCAAGAGAATGTGCAAAGGCCCCGTGGTGAGAGAAGACATGGCACCTTCATGGGATGGAGAGGAGGTTAGTGTGCCCAGCATCTCTGGTGCGCAGAGACATGAGGGATGAGGTGGGACATAGATAGAACCAGAGCATGCACGGCCCTGCATGGGTGTGGGTCTTTTTCCTAAGAGTGTTATAAAGTCTGATGTGCTTCTGAGAAAAATCTTTTGACTATTAAACAACCAAACTGTTGTAAGCATTCACTAAATAATGAATTACTTTTTAAAATGGCCCTATAGACGGGGGTCGGGGAGCTTCTTTATCAGTTTGGTTGGTCGAGCACATAAAGTTTCTGCCATTTGGTTAGGAATGGGTTGGTTGAACAAGTACTATGGTTTGACTGCTCTGAGTATTCGTCAAGTTGCTGTTTTATCTAAAAGCAAGAGGGATATGCTAATAATTCCTCAGATTATTTCTGTTCACAAAGATCAAACTACAGTTTGTTAACTAACACCAGGTTCAAACCAAATGCAGATATGTCCATTCACTTACATAAAAAGTATGATCCCCGTGTTGGCCATGGCGTAGGACAGGCCCAGGATTCCACTGCCCATGATGGCATTACTCAGGTTGAACGAAGACATTCCAAATGAGGTGGTTCCAGGATGCTTAAAGAAAAAAAGATGCATTGAAAGCAAATGCTTTCCTGAGGATGAACCACTTTTGGATTATCCTTATTTCCACATTATCTTTACTTGAGATTATTGTGTAAGATACAAGACTAAGATAAAACCACAGGGAATGAAAGCTTTTTATTGACTCAACTTCAAGAAAATCCATGTAATTTTCAATGGAATGCTGGGCTGAGCCTTAGCAAAGGGTCTCAGTAAAAATAGAAAGTACAGGTGGAGTAACATAAAGCAGGGAAAGCCTGTATGATTGCAGATTACATTTGGGTTAGAATGATTTCTCCAGAAAACAAATAAATTTCATAAATGATTTATGCAGCCATATGGCGAACAGGAAAAACAAGCCCTTATTTCAGTAAGGGCCTGAATAAACAGAGAATGTGCTGATCAAGGGTTGGAAAATTTCAGTCACACTGTTTTCCCACAGAGACCTAGGTAGATCAGACACCCTCAAGTCCTGTTTATTGCCTGAAAGCAGAGGTTCACTTACATGTTCATCATCATAATCTGCCAGCTTCTTTTTCCCCAAAAATCCATTTGTCAGGAACTTCTGACTTTCATCATCTTCGTTAGCAAATTGACTGAACATACATATAAAAAGGAAAATAAGAAAGTAAACACGTCCAAGTCAATGCTCTGAATTATATTTGTGTTTCGGGCAATCTCACTAGAGGAGGAAAAGCAAGACACCTAGAACTGTTTTTTTCTCTTTTCCGGTGTTCCTGCAAGACCGATGACTGAGCTCCAGTTGTGGGAGTGAGGGAAGAAGTTGTGATGGAAGAAAATGTTAGTTTTAGTTGGAATTTTTAAAGCCACGTTTCTTCTCCCCACATTAACTATGCAAGAAAGAGAATACTTAGAGCTAATTCTGTTCCCACTTAGAGTCCTTGCCAAGGGAAGGGTAGGGTTGTAACGAACGTTTCTCAGCTACTAGCACAACATAATCAGGTAATTCTATTAATTCAATCAATATTTACTAACGCCTAGACACTGTGGTCCTCATCTCATCTGGTGCTCAAATGTCCCTATGAGAGGGTTTGTTGTGCCCTTATTCTAAGGATGAGGTGACTGTGGCTCAAATAAGTGAAGTGGCATGCCTAACCGCCCCCCCCCCACCCCAGACTCCAAGTCCCACATCCAGTTGATATTTTCCTCTTTTTTGGCTCCACATGTTTATTCATATAGCCCTTGCCAGAAAGTAGCTCGATGGTAGCTGAGTGTTGTGTTTGGTTGTTTTCGTTGTGTGAGTTTGTATATTTTAATAACTCTGAAAATATGCTTGGGTTATTAGGCAGTGGATGTAACTAAGAAAAACATTGAAGAAACCCAATGAATTAGTAGGAGAGTTGAGAGGGAAGCAGGGCATTAAAATGTCACTCTGGATGGAACATTGTGATCGTGGTCTACTTGGGCACAGGCTGGAAGCTGCACACCCCTAACTGTCCTGGTCGGCTCCTGCAGTCACATGTCAGTGGCTCTGAGGGTATGAATCTAGTCCCAGATCCATTTCCAGGAGTCTTGACTAATGAGTCCAGCTGCCACCATTATATTTTGACACTGCAAAATATCACACAGGCTTTCCTTTGGCGATATGAAATGCTCAACTATGCATGCTCCTTAGTTAAAAGGGGAACACCTTTGCACCATTGGTGGGAAAGCAGACTGTTGCAGCCACTATAGAAAGCAGTATGAAGATACCTCAAAAAATTAAAAATGGATCTGCCTTTTGACCCAGCTTTCCACTTCTGGGAACATAGCCGAAGAAACCCAAAACACTAATTTGAAAGAACATAAGCACCCCTATGTTCACTGCAGTGTTATTTGTGATCACCAAGATATGGAAGCAGCCCAAGTGCCCATCAGTAGATGAGTGGATAAAACAACCATGGGACATTTACACAGTGGAATTCTACTTGGCTATAAAAAAGAATAAAATTTTACCCTGTGCAACAACAGTACGGATAGACCTGGAGAATATTATGCTAAGTGAAATAAGCCAGTCAGAGAAAGACAAATACCATGTGATTTCACTCATATGTGGAATCTAATGAACTAAAATAACAAGGAAAATGGGGACAGACTCATAGATGGAGAGCAGGATGACAGCTGAGGGGGGTGGGGAGGTTAGGGGTGGAGGGATTGGGCAAAAAGGAAAAAGGGCTCATGGGCATGCACAACAGCGTGGTGGTTGCTGGAGGGAGGGGGTATAAGGGGACTAAATGATGAAAAAATGCAATAAAGATAAAAAATAAAAATAAAGTAGAAGGAGAGAATGGATATGGTTGAAAACTATCAGTATTTGTCATTGTGCTGGGCTTTTGGTTATCATAATGTTATTCTTGTATAATGTAATATATAGCCTTGTCATCAGAGACATGGTTTGTATAACAAAGATAATTTTAATTAGAAAAGTGCTTTATAATTAGATAGGTTGCAATTTGGGGGGCATTTATTCCATGACATAGTAAGATAAAATAATTGGAGAATATTTTATTAAAATGACCCTTAGAAACAGAAAAGTGGAAAATAATTATTATGGGAGATCTGTGCAAATTATAGTTAATAATCGGAATGAATCCTGAAAGTGATCTTGTGAGGAAGAGGGATAATGAGGTTACTTTTTGAAAATGGAGAACAATTATCAGGTGTGGACAGAACCAGCAGACAAAATTACAAAGTTTTACGTGCTTTCTAGAACCTAAGGTGTGGGTTTTCAAGAACCCCAAGTACGCATACAAGTTAGGAGCATTTCCCGGCACTCGCCTCCTATTTCTCATGCAAAGCCTAATGCCCTCAGATGCTGCCTCCGTCCACTTCTGCACTCCCTCACTTCAGTGCTTTACTGAGTCTGTAGTTAATATACTTGCTATGTGGAGACTGGTATATAATATTCAGAATTGGAATCTGAGACAAGATGAAATGGTGCCTAAAATGGGCCTAAGGATAAAAACAAAAATGAGTTCAATTCTGAAATATCTGACATTCTATTTTTTACCTTAATCAATAAACTGGAATCCTTTAGTCCATAAGTAGTTTTTAAAATTTAGAGTATGGAAGTAATTAGATTTTCTTTTTCAAGGCATTTGCATGCTCTTATTTGGGCATGGGATGAGTTATATCCATAAAACATGCCAAGACTGTATAAAATACATGAGAAATGTCCCCAGTGTCTCAAATGTTTTGAATCTGAATCCAGCATGTATTGAAAACACAAGTATAATGACTCCAAATAAATGCATTATGTTGAATTTCTCAAAAATGTACCTTTAAGGGCTCAATTCAAACCAAACAGAAACAAAACTTGTTCTAAGGTGATTGTTCAATTGGGAAATGACGGCCCCCGTTTGAGTCAAAAGTGAAAAGGTAAGGCCCTGTGAGCAGTCCAGAGCCTGTGGTCTGAAGCTTAACAAAAGCATCCTTGCTCTTTCCATCAGGTCTTTTAGAGGACCAAGTGAAATAGCTCGATAGGACTCTTCTTGGGACAGTGTCTCCTTCAGCTCGACCACCTCTGCAGAGCTCACATCTGCGTGCATCCTTCTCAGAAACAAAAGAGCTCTCAGATTTAGGTCAGTTTACTAGGGGTGATGAAGCACAGGAGGAAGAACAGAAGTTTACTGAGTACTGTCTATATTTTAGGCACTCATTTCATTCTCAAAAAAGTGGGTGCTGGTTTGCCATTCCGCATTTTCCAATGAAGCTCCAAGAAGATAAGTATCTTCTGCCGTGTTAGGCAACTACTGTGCAGATTCCAAAGCCCCGTGTTTTACCACATTGTTCTCCTGCTCTAGGAAACGCCATGATTTACATCTCCAGGGCCTTTCTAGTCCAACAGCCCTAGAATTTGCTGCACTGACTCCTTAGAGAAGAGTGCTTCCTCCCGATGGCCTTTCCATATGTAGTTGGCAGGTATTTAGTGGGTGACACCATGAAAGCTATGAATGAGCTTGCTGATAGGACACTCTCAGTGAGAAAGGAATCCCTACGGAACTCAAGATGGAGCAAACTTTAAAGGGTAGTCAAAGGGAGAGGATCTAAGAGGGAATGATCCAATGGGTAAAAACAGTGATAGCCTAATATCATTTAAGTGATTCTCTCTATTTAATGAGGATAGGAACACTGTAACTTCAATTGTAAATTAGTCACACAAAGGATTAGCATATAAACATGGTATAATATGTATACTTCAGGATCAGGCAGCTGATGTGGTACCATCCACGTCATTGTTACCTCTCAAATCAGTCCAACTCTTCCCAACAAGCCCCTTGTTCTCCCTGTCCATAAACCCGTCTAATTTCTCCACAGAGCCTGGTCTCTTTGAACCTCATACCTGCTCATCGCTGCCTTTTCTAGATTTCCCAGCCCGGTGTAGCTATCTTGAGCGCTTTCTCCGCTGCTGCTCTCGTCATCAGGTCCCATGTTGACATTTCTCAGTTCCACAGGATCCATTTGAGCTGTCAGCGCTTTCTGTTCCGCACAAGAGCTCCTTCAGTGTCAACAGTATACTGTACCCTCAGCTGAAGGCGCTTCTGCTTTGTGTTGATGTTCAGTACACACTGTTCTGCAAACAGAGCGCAAAACAATTGGTATAATTTTCTTTAAGTGAGAAAAATGAATAAGGATTACCTACTTTGTGTATGCTCTCTATAAAAATATGGAAAGGAAGTACACTCCTGAAAACTGCACGTAAATATGTCCAGAAAGAGTGAATTGAATTACAAGAAAGAGAAGTACTAATAAATTGCCAAATCTGCACATGTTCATAATCAGAGTGCCTATGTATGTGCGCAGGGCACGTGCTTCGCTAGTCACCATGGGAAGAAAAAAAATAAACCTTAAGATGTAGCACTAGTCTTCAAGAAGCTTCAGGTATTTGGTTTTTAAAATTTTTTTATTGAACTTATTGGGGTGACATTGGTTAATAACATCATGTAGATTTCGAGTGTACAATTCTATAAGACAACATCTGTATACTGTACTGTGTGTTCTCAGCCCGAAGTCAAGCCTCCTTCCATCACCATTTACCTCGCCTTTACCCCCTCTTCTACCTCCAACAAGCTTCAGGCATTTGTTAGCAGATTGCATGACGTAAAAGAAAGGGAAACAAAAGTAAATTACTGACAAAGGAAGATCCGCCAGCGCAGATCTCCATTAGCAGTAACATACAAAAATTACCACTGTAATCTGCTAATTGTGCATGAAAGAATTCACACCGCCCCGATGCTTGGCCACAGGCGACACAGGGTAGGACCAGGCTCCTTGGATCATGAAGCCAAAGTGAAGAATAGTAACAAAAGGTACAGGTTTATCTTTGACTCAGCATCAGTCACCATCCACATAAAATTAAAATACATTTTAACAACAAAGCGATTCAGCTTTCAGATTCTCTTCTACCTTTAATTCACTAGATCTTAGCACAAGTTATTTAACTCTTTGCCCCTTGTTTACTTCCCCAATTGTAGTGAAAAGTGGCAGACTGGCCTTGTGGGGAACAAAAGAGCTACAGATCCATCACGTTGTTGATATAATTTCTTCTGAAACTTTTACTACTAGAATCGTTCCATTTGTGTTAAACCGTTATATCGGGGGAAATACTATCACTCTTGCAAGGTGTGGTTCTGGAATGTGTACTACCCATTTGGTAAGGAAATCGTGAGCAGAGAAACTAACATAAAAATTGCTTTGGAACTCATGATATCCATAAATACCCTAGCATATATATACAGAAATGCTTACACAATCCAGCGCTGCTGCAGCATATCTGGGAAGGCAGCTCACACCCTAAATTACAAAAGTTACAAAACACCTTTGGACACTCCTCTGGATGAGTGTCGGTAAGCATGAGAAATGGCAAGACTCACCTCTGAGTAACTGCAGCTAGCAAAGCAATTAAAAGGGGACTTTAAAATTAAAATAATAAAAACAATGAAAAGATTTAAAATAAGAAATAGCATCTATAGAATAAGAACATTATAAAAGAAGATCAGACTGGTTTTAAAAAGAGACAAAAACGAATACTAAAAACAAAAAATACAGTCATTGATATACAGAAAACTCAGTTGAAGGGAAAATAGTGAAAATGGAAGATAGATCTGTGGAAATCACCCCAAATATATCACAAAAAGATAAAGAAAAATATAACATGAAGAGACATGGGGAGAAAACAAGAATAAGAAGTTTAAATATACTCTAATAGTTACTGTGATATGAGGGAACGGTGAGACTAGGGGGAGACAAAATAGAGAAACGTGATGGCAAAGAGCTGTCTGGGACTGAATGAAAGATGACGGCATTTAGGGTTTAAAAAAGGTCACAGTACTTCAAGCAAGAGGAAGAAAAATGAACATATTCATTAATGTGAGATAGTGGAAGACATCAAAGATAAAGAGGAAACTCTTAAAAGCCACCCGAGAGAAGAGTAGTCAGACGTGCATATGGTTAAGAATAAAAACAGAATCTGGCATTGAACACAAAGATTTCTCTCAGCCGCCACACAGACCACCTTCACTTCTCAGCTGCGACCACTAATGATGACAGCTTCTGTTTTTAGTTCTCTTACCTTCAGTCATTCTAAATTTAAATTGTCCGCTAAAACCTCTCTGACTTGGCTTATCGACTTTGGACTGGCACCTATGAAAGATAAGGGCCTTGCATACTTCTTTCTACCCTTCCTTACCACGTGTTTCTGTCTTAGTTGATGAAATACTTTTACGAACTTGAGCTTCATATTTTCATACTACTCTGTGAAGCAAACCTCTCGTTAATTTTCTGTACGTGGTTTCTACACACTAAAAACCAGTCCTCAGGATTCACAGCGTTGTGACTGTGTGAGTAGTGTGCCCCAAAGAACCGAGTGGTATATTTGACTAGAAATAAATGAAATATAATCTTTTATTACTCAACTTGTGGAAGCGAATTTGCCATATTTTTTCCTTTCTGAGTGGTTTCCCCTTCACCCTCTGGGTTTCATCCTGTAGCCAATGTTTCTTGACCCTTCTACCCTCCTTCTCCAACTGACTTTGCACTGTGGTGAAATGCTACCTTTAAACATTTTTTTTTACACGATGTGTCCATATTTGCAAACGAAATTTCTGACTTTTTCATGTTGGAAAATGTCTTTACTTTGCCCTCAAACTTGGTTGATTGAATTCTAGATTCAAAATCATTTTCTTTCATGGTGTTGAAGACATTAGTCTCTTGAATTCTAGCTTTACTGATGCATCCGAGTCTTCTTTGATTTTTTCCATCTGAATGACTTTAGGGTTTTTCTCATTATCCGAAATTTCCCCAGGGTGCAACTCGATGTGAATAGTTTAAAAAATTTCATCTTATTCCGGACATAGAGAGCCCATTCAATTAAAAGGCTTATATCTTTCTGCTGATCAGAAAAATATTCTATTATTTTAAAACTGTTTCTTCCCCTGTATTTGCTCCTTCTAAAACTTTATCAGTTAATATTAGACCTCTTGATCTATATTGCTAAATTTTTCTATTTATTTTCTATCTCTTAGTCTTACTACTCAGTGTTCAGGGATATATATCCATGATGTCATTTCCAAAATAATACATTTGATCTTCTGCTGCATGATATAGTAAGAAATATGTATTTGGTCTTCTTCCCAGGTTTGCAGGCACAGAGCTCCTAAAGTAATACAATATATTAATATTTGTTTTTTGTCCCTAGTTCCTGGAATAATTCCGAAATAATAAAGGTGAAAGGAGCGTCTTTTGTTATTCCTGACAAGCCCCTTTGAGCCATATTGATTTTACGTTAAGGAGGTGACTTTTGGAAAGCCCCTGTGGGTGGGAGCTGGCTGCCGGGGAGTCAACCATGTGATATAGGGTTGGAACTCTCAGCACCACACCCCCACAACGCCCTGGGTGAGGGAAGGGGCTGGAGGTTGAGTTAATCACTAATGGTCAATGATTCAATCAATCATGCCTCAGTAATGAAGCCTCCATAAAAATCCTAACAGCATTGATGAATGCATGGAATTGTCGGGAGGGAGCACAGAGAGGAAGGCATGGAAGCTCTGTATCCCATCCTTCACAGCTTGCCCTGTGCATCTCTGCCATCTGGCTGTTCCTGAGTAACGTCTTTTTATAATAAACTGGTAATCTGATAAGTAAACAGTTTTCCAGCATTCTGTGAACAATTCTAGTGAATTACTGAATTTGATTTACAGCTGGTTGGTCAGAAGTACAGGATGTCAGGACTTGCAATTGCCTCTGGAGTGGGGGCGGTCTTGTAGGACAGAGCCCATGTCCTGTGGGGTCTGACACTCCCTGCTGGCAGATGGTGTCAGAACTGAATTGAATTGTGGGACACCCAGCTGGTGTGAGAAAATCGGTGAGTGTGGACAAAACACACACACACACACACACACACACACACACACACACACACACACGGCGTTCGAAGGAAGAACTGAGACCAGAGTAGATCGACATTGTTTAAACTGTATCCATTTTATTTTTCAGCCAGTTCACTAATTGTTTTTCACAATCCAGTTTTTAACTTCTAATAATTGGTTTCCATCTGCTTCCTCTTTTTTCATATTACCTTTGTTTGTTTTGTTTTGTTTTCAGATGCAATATTTTCTCAACTCTTTCTCAGAATATTGATTGGAAATTTTCAAGAGTTCCTGTCCCTCAAATTAGGTAATTGTTTTTAGAGTTAGTTATTCTGTTTGTTCATTTTGGCTCTTCTCTTTCATGCTGCTGATTTTCCTTAAATTCTTAGTGGTCCTTGGCTGTCTATTCATGTTTATGAATGGAGAGTATACTGGTTAACTCAGACAGCAACTACTCAGGGTTTCTCTGAGGTCTTGCTGGCCCGTGTCACTGATGGATTGCTCCCTCGCAGGTCCTGTGTAAGTGGCTTCTCTGCAATTGTCTCTATGTGGGGCACCCTTCGAGGAGCCCACTCCCCAGGCCCAGCTGGCACTCTGGGAAAGAGAGTTTCCTCTGGCAGCAAAACACTGTGATGTATTTTCTTCTTGGTGGAGCTTCTAGTCCTGCTTGTTACCCCTCTTTGTCTGCTGTGAAGGCCCTTATACCCATTCTAGAATCTATTCTCAGCTTTTCTTCACAGACAAGATCGCAGCCTTATCCTATGGGCAAAAGTGGCAGCCCACACTCACGCAGATGTCCACACTGAGGTTGCTTGGTGAATATGTGGTCATCGGTTGCCTGTGATCCCGGCCTCCTCTTTGTCTATGTGGACTTAACGTGGACTGCTCCCAGGCTCCCTCAGATCCCACCCCTACCTAACCTGGTTTACCTGGTTCTTTCTCCCTTTCACAGATTGTCCAGCCTTATCTGCTTTCTGGCTCCTAAGAAGTATTTAAAACTTCCGTTGGTTATTTTTCAGAATTGTTTTTCTTTTAAAAAGTATGATTTTGTTTAAAGTTTCATTGCTTGAATTCCTCAAGGCTAGGTCCTAAGCCCCGTTTCTTCCAATCTACTCCCAAGACTTTATACACCGAGGACTCCTCAAGCTCATCTTTCGCCCGGACCTCTTCTCTGGTCTCCAGTGCCATGTGTCCCATGGCCTACCTGGGACACATGGGCCAGGCCTACCTACGTGGGCTGCCTGGCCTTTGTGCACATCTCAAAGGTAGTTGAAATTAAGTGTGTCCACAATCTAACGGCAACAGGTCTTTCCTATCCCAACGTTTCCTGTCCAGAGAATGTTGTCGCCCTTTATCCAGCTACTCAAACCAGAAGTACAGTCTTCTGTTACAATGTCTTCTTTCTTCTCCCTGACATCCAGTCCTTTGCAAAGTCCGACCTATTTTACAAGGAACTAAAATCTCTCTCAGACTAGTCTACTTCCATTTTTTCCACCGTCACTGCTGTCCAAGCTGCCATCATTTCTTTCATTGTCAGTTGTTATGACCCTAACTGATGTCCTTGAATCTTCTCTTGCACACCTGTTCAGTTTTCACACAACAGCCACAGTGGCCTTTTAAAAACAAAACTTAGATCATTCACTTGCTTAAAACCCTTCAATGTCTTCCCTTTACTCTTAGAATAAAGTCTAAAATTCTCAACATGCCTGCAAGGTTCCACGTGGTCCACCTACTTCTCTGGTCTTATCTCCTTCCACACCTTCCCCACCTTGGTGTTCTAGCTGCCTAGCCTTCAGGAGCTCACCTTGTTCTGTCCCACCTCAGGCCATCTGCACATTCAGGTCCTGGTTCCTGGAGTGTTCTACCCGTCCTCATCTCACACGTGACTTGGCCCCTGAGGAGGTCACAGACTGCACATGTTGGCAGCCCTGGGGACTCAGCCGGAGTCTCTCTCACATTGTACTTACTCATAGGAACCTCAGTGACTACATTCATGTTAAGCCCTCCTCATCCCATAACTTTAAAAAAAAAATGAATATCAAACACTCATGTGGCCCGTATTATATGCCAGACACTGTGGTAAGGGCTTCAGGTCTATAAATGCATTTAAATTTCACAGCAGCCTTTTGACCAGGGCACTAGTTTTGTCCTTATGCCCATCTTACAGGTGAGGTAGTGGAGGCAGGGAAAGGCACAGAAAGGTTAAGTAGCCTTCATGTGATGCCTCCTCTGCATGGCTGGCTGTCTCTGCTACCGGGAACTAAGTCCAGATGGGGAACAGAAAGTCTGGCTTTGATGATAAGTAAAACTGGGTCTAAATCCTGGCCAAATTAACTAACTGCTTACTTGTCTTCCCAGATGTAAAAATGAGGAAAATATCATTTACCACAAAGCAGTACTGTGAGGGTTTAAAAGATATTATGTGTGTCAAAGTTTGGTGTGTAGTTGGCCCTTAATAAATTTAAAAGCCTTTTGCCTCTTCCAATAATCAGTATTTCACATGCATATGCACACACACATAGTTTACCTGAGGCAGTTCATTACATAGTTCTCAAACCTTGCACACACATCGGGAAAAAGGTGGGTACCCCCTTCACAAATAAGGAAATTGAGACCTAGACTTATGCTATTTTAGCATTTATAAAATACTATTCCACTATCTTTTGCGGTCATATAATAGAATAATATGCCCCAATGTGGTGGTTTAAGACCTTGGCCCTAATCCTAATTTTGGCCTCAGTCAAGAGACAACAGAAGTTGGAACACATTTTTGTAGCTCATATCTTTATCTCTTTCTCTCTTTGTCTCTTCGTGTTCAGAGCAGAATTCTATTACTGCTCTACTTTAAGGAAACAACAGCTAGAAACACAATTTAAAGTAATAGAACATTCGGAGAAACTGGATGTTCTGAACCATTTGCCTGCAGCCCAAAGTACATACTTTGAAGTATTTATACGATATCATAACTGCTAAACTTAATCTCATGATTAGTCACAGAATTCTTCTGCAGTGGAGAGGTGTTTTACAGGTGGTATCTATTCACCCATCCAACAAATACTGCCAGTGAAACGTGGGCCAGAAACCATGAGAGATAAAGCATGAATACAACAGAATCCTTGCACCCCGATGAACTCTATTTAGTAGACAAAACAGATTTTCGAACAAACGGTTATAACATAATTTACACTCTGACTTTTTTCTCTGAATAAATACGCGTTGAATGAATCAGTAATTCACTGCGTGGGCAGGCTAGAGGAGAATGATGCTGGCAAACGCTAACCGAAAAACACAACAATAGAATAGGATGATACACTCTGTAGAGCATATTACATAATGTAATTTCCACGGGCCCAGATTCTCCAGCAGCTCCCAGGGTCTCGGCACACAGACTGCCCGTTCACCCCCTGCTCACGGGAGGAATCTGGCTGTCAGTGCCGGCACCTCTCATTCTCTACCCTGAGCCCCTCTACCCAGATCCAGTCTGTCTCCGAATCCTATCAATCCTTTTTCAGTATTTATTTAAGATTCATTTACTTCTCCCTCCACGACCATTATGGTTATGCCAAATGACCTCCTGCTAAAGGCCCTAGCGCAATTTTCTCACAACCTTTTTCAGTGTAGTCCCCTTTCCTAACATGCTGTGAGGCTCCACATGCTTTGACCAGACATAGCCCTTCAGGCCCATGTTGCATCGCACCTGCCCTCACTCACTGGGCAGGCCGGCCTCCTTTCATTCCTCATTCCCCATCAGGGCCTTTGCCCACACTGTTTGCTGCGCCTGGAGCACTCTGCCTCACGTTCTTAACCCAGGTGTCCCCCAAAGGTAACCAAAAGAACCTAAACACCTTTAAATGCCACGTGCTCAGAGGTCCCACATTGAAAACTGACGCCCCCGTCACATGTCATAGCGTGTTCTCCCCCGCCTCACAGTACTTGTCACGCTTCACATGAGACTTTTAGTGGTGATTATCTGATAAATAACTGCCTCTGCCACTGGGCAGAGAGCTCCGTGAGGGTGGAAACAATGACCAGTTTGTAGGCACATACGTAATCTCAACGTCTAGCATGGTGCCTGGTGTCATATTCCACTGAGACCAGTGCATCTCTATGTGGTCTTCTTTATAGATATCAGTGTGCATGCTTGTTATTCACTGATAGGTTAATATTTCAAAATGGAGTGTAAAGTTTTCCTCTTGTTACCAGGGAATAGAGCAGCTTTGTTGCACAATGAGTGTTCAAACTTACCCTAAAAGAAAAATCAGACTTGATTTGACAGGACCTTGTGTGGTCTGGCCTTCCTTTCCCATGGAGTTAAGTTGCTCTGATAGGAAGGTGTTTTGCAGAGACAAACTGGGTGTTTCAGTGTGGTGGTTTTTTGCACTGTTGCTTGAATTCACTCATTCATGAAGATACAAAAATCAAAACTTGACACAAAAGTATTTAGAATATTATTAGCATTAAAAGACTCTGTTTCATCACATTTGTTAAGAGATGTCTAAATACCCTAACTAGCTGATTCCTAATACCCAAATTCTAGTTTTTAAACACTAGAATGCCTTGTTCTTTGAATAAGTACCTAAGAAATTCAGAATAGAAGATTCTCAAAAAAAGCAAGTTTCTCCATTTTTTACTTGTGTTGTTGAAAGAGGAGCATCAAATCCGGAAAGCAAAACTGCCCTTGGGCCAAGAGGCAGGAGTTATGGCCTCCCCTAGTTAGCGACTGCAAACATTTATTGGATGTCATAGGTGAGAGTAAAAAGGGGGCTAACACGGTCGGAACATTTCCCACCATCCCTATCTGTTTTTCTTTCACGCCAAGTGCTCAAAAATCTACCCCGAAATCTGGGTTACAGCAGCAGATAGCTTCACACGTCATTTACCTTTTGGTTGGGCAAGCAGGACGTAGCTGGTCATGCAACTCCTAACAGCCAAACCACCTGGGATCCAAGGAACGGATTTAAACCCACATGCGAAACATAGCTGAGATAAATGGACATAGCTTTGACAGTGGAACCAACCTCATGTTATTTTTATATTCAAGTCTCTTAAACCATTTCCCAAACAATGCCATCCTGTCAGACACTGGTAGTCAGATGGCTTGTTGGTCTCTGACATGCTTTTCTCACAGAAATTGATTTTCTTAAAAGTGTTCACCACAGCCAGTTGAGGGGCATCGTGGGAAAGAAACTGCCAGTTACAGCAGAACTGCGTTGGCTGGACCGCTCCTTACTGCTGGTGCTAACATAGCATGTTCATTCCCCTCCTCTACTCAGACGTGTTTACAAGCAGTATCTAGGCAGAACCAGAAAAGTTAAAATAAATAACCCCACGTCGAGGTCTTTTCCCTTTGCTGAGAATATTACATACTTGTTCGTGTAAGAATGAAAGCAAACACTTGATGAGGTATAAAGAACTATTCATAAAATCTGAATATGTTATTTTGCTTCCAGACTTTCTACCTCTGCTCCTAGAGGACAAGGATTCTCTAGTCATCTTTAACATTAAGAAACATCTTGAATTCCTGCTTAAATTTTAGTTCCTCTTTCCCCAAACAGTAGTTTCCATAAACGTGCAGGGATATGTGGCATGTACGGTATTAACACAGCGAACTCTTTCTGCAACCCATGTTAATGCACAGCACTTAATGCGCTGTAATGAGCTGTGGACACAGGAAATTCTAAAATGTCGACGTTCTCTATAATCGATAGTGAGCCACCACTACAGGTATCTTTTTTTTCTGAAAATAAATTCAACAACATGGTTAAAGAAAACTCAAGAGGTTAGCCCTCAAAATTACATGTCTCAGTACCTAAATGTTACTGATATACTTCTTAGGAGTATGAAGACTCTCAAGAAAATAACCAAAACATTACCTAAATATAAATCTGAACAACTGGTAGAAGTTGGCCCGTAAAATAAACGTTTTCTAGAACACAACCCTAAATTTCTTTAGTTTGTCAAAAGCAAAACTTCCAGCCAACTGTCCATGAATGTGACCTATCTCATCGGTTAAAATCTCTCCCACTGAGTTATGGGGCACTCTCAGTTTTATCACCTGGACACTTGCTGAAAACTGCAGCCATGTGCTCTGCAAGGTGCCCCAAACGTAAGGACGCCCAAACCCACAGATGGCCCCCGCCTTGTTAATGAATACATTTGAATATAGTTCTAATTTTAGATAAGTTACTTCAGTTCTTCAAAATCTAAAGCTATGCTTATACTCTATCCAATTTATCAGTTTTTTCTGGTAAGTTTGCTCTAAAAATACTCCACTAAAATGGTCACACATGCAGACAAGGTGAGACACAACTGTCTCTTTTTTATATGACAGTGACGCCGCCTAAGCCCTTAGCCTTTCCCATCTGCTGCCTGTGACGGCCCTTCTTTGATGACTTCATTTGTTTTCAAGCTAAAGAAAATCTTCAAAGTTCTAAATCGAGAATATACTTCTAAAACTTTACATTTTTTTCCTAAGACAAACTCTATCGACCCTTCACTCTACGCAACAATTAACCAAGAGATGTAAATAACGAAACCCTTGTTTCCTGCTGGTTTGAAAATGTTTTCCTTTCCTATTATCCACTGTTCTGATTTTAGGCTCAAACCTAAAATTACCAGTGAGAGAAAACTGCAGTCAGGATCTGGGGAAACAATTTCAATGTCTGACATTATATTAAATTGACTTTTTCTTTTTCATGAGAAAAAAACTACCCAGATAGGATTTTCAAACTTTTCAACTTGTAAAAAATAAACCAATCAGTACCATCAAAAGAGGAAAAGAGCACTATTTTAACACTGCCTATATTCACGTAAAAACAGCTTTACCTTAATTATTCATCCAGTCCTGGGAGACGTTCCAGAATTGTTTAGAGCCCTGAGACAGAGTTGACTTCTGTGAACCTTTGGGCATCTAGACATTGATTTAAAGACCAGTGGGCGTGAAGGAGACAAGCCAATCACCACCACCACCTCGCCCCAACACCGCCCTCTGTCCAACTTGCGTCAGCTCTTAAAAAAAAGAAAAGCTAAGTCCGTTTACTGTTTTTCACTTGGATTAAACATCAGTTACACCAATTTCTATTTGCTTTTAGAATTTTGGCTTTTATTCAATAAAATACTCACTCACTGAAAGTAGAACTCACGGAAAGTTCTGCCTTGATTGGTGTCATTTTGTATCGAGATTCTGTGCTCGGGTTGACCAAAGAATGTTAATGTTCCCAAAGGTTTATGAACTGAAGTCAAAGGAAAAGAACACACTAATAACAGTTACGGAGTGAGACTGCGAAGTGAAATATTACAATCAGGATGCATAGAAAATATTAATTACACAGCAGATTTATTTTCTTTTGAATTGTTGACGTATTTAGAGAAAATGTTGTAGGAGGGCAGACACTTCCAAATGGCACCGAGTTACTCGGGGTGCTCTGAGGTTAGTCGTAAGCCCGGGCACCGTGGCTGCCATGCCAAAGCAGGTGTGCTGAGTAAGCAAAACTCTTTTTGGAGGTTTTAAAGAATTTTTAAGCAGACCTTTTCCCCCTTTCAAAAAAAAATCTACTTGGCTTTCCATATATCAGAGAAAGAATTAAAATGTGTGTATCTTTACATATTGAAAACTTTTATATATTTTTTCCTGGCCAGGTGGCTCAGTTGGTTGGCACGTCATCCTGCACAGCAGTGGGCTGTGGGTCCCGTCCCGGTGGGGGCACATACCGAGGCTGCAGGTTTAATCCTTAGTTGGGGTGTGTGTGGGAAGCAATCAGTTGATGTTTCTCTCATACCAATGTTTCTCTCTTTCTCTCTCTCCCTCAAATCAATTTTTTAAAAACCACATCCTCAGGTGAAGATTAAAAAAATTTTTAATCTTTTATATATTTTCAGTTTTTAAAATTGAAAATTTGTGTGCTGAAAATCAATTTTTTAACATGAATGAACAATCTGGTAAGCCATCAGAAGAAACGCTAGGTTACAGTGGTTGTGTTAATTCCCTGTTTCTAGAAAAAAACAACTAAACATTGTTCTCGGAGTAAGAAATTCTTAAGTTCATGAAAGACATTAAACATTAAACAGAATGTTCAGTTACCCATTTTCCTTTTCCTTATCAAATGTGTCCATTTGGTCTATTAACTTTAATATGATATACTTTCTTTTATTTGTATTTTAGTGACTTGTCCTTTGTTTTTCAGAGTTAGCATGTGTTGTTGTTTTTTTCCTTTATCAGATGA
>VMDR010005253.1:0-52986 GCA_007922815.1 Macrotus californicus | reverse complement strand
CTGTGTGTCGTCATCAGGCTGCATAGGTGGTAACAATGAAATACGGTTCTTCCAGAAAATGATGTTGGTTAGGTATGGTAACATTTTAACACAACATCCTAACATTTTAGTTATGAATACCAAAAAACTAATATATCTAACAGAAAATGTTTCCTACTTTCGAACCCCATGTTCAAACCTTTAAAAGATTACTATTAAAGCACGTCTATGACTCCAAAACCACTAGACTGTTCGTTACAAGAAAAACTATGCTCACACCTTATAATATTCACATTTAAGATGATAAACTTAAGCGATCATACCTATTGTTAGTAGTCAAATCACACTGAAATCCAGAGGGCTGGTGTGAGAACCTCACTAGTGGACACCGAGCATTTAGTATTTTTTGTACACCCACACAGCCGGGGCCAAAGTGGTCAAGGCATTCTCCTATCACAGACAGGATCTTCTGGGTTGCAATTCTTTCTGAAGCAACATTTTTCACTTGAAATTCCATCACAAAGTTTCCTGAGGTCTGAATAATAAAAGCATTTGTAAGTAGAAGCTTTTTATACGAAGGAATTTCTTACATAAGCTCTTCTAAAAGAATGCTCTAAATCATTTCTGGCAAAAATAAATCAAAACAAAAACAAAAAACAAACACAGGTAAAAGCAGACGACAGTACACACACAAGATCAGAAGATCAACAGAAGAAAAGATAGCACAAACAGACTTAACTATATATATAGGAATTTAATATTTAATAAAATAAGCTCTGCAAATTACTGGGGGAAAATTACTATTCAACAAATGAGTCAGGTGATCATAAAAAAACTAACAAACAAACAAAAAAAACAACCACCCAAATCCCTACTATGGTCCAAAAATCAAAGTAAATTCAACATAAATCAAAAGCATTGTAAAACATTTTATCAGTAAAGTACTAAAAGACAATGGTTGAATAGTTTTACAATCTCAAAGTAGTGAAGGATTGACTAAGCATTACACAAAATTCTAGAACACACACAAGAAGAAATACGGTTATATAAAAATTAAAACCATCCTAAGACAAAGCATATATTTAGTACTAGATAAAAGACAAAGTAAGACAAATGTCACATAAGGACTACTTTCCCTAATTTATGAAGGGTTTGTACACATGAAAGGGAGGAAAACCCACCCAATTCTAAAAATGGGCAAAAAAGACTTGAATAAGAAATTAACAGAATAAAAATGGCTAAGAAACAGTAAAACATGTTCTTGTTTTCTAGAAACTAAAGAAATTAGAACCAAGTAAGACCCTTAATAGCCTCTTCTTGAGAAAGAAGAACAAAGCAGGAGGGGTCACAATACATGATATCAGACTAACTATAAGGACACTGTAACCCAACAGCCTGCACTGGCATAAGAACAGACACACAGATCAATGGAACAGAACAGAGAGCCCAGAAATAAACTCATGTCTCTATGGTCAATTAATATTCAACAAAGGGGGCAGAAGCATACAACGGAGTAAAAATAGCCTCTTCAAGAAATGGTGTTGGGAAAACTGAACTGGTACATGCAAAAAACTGAAACTAGGCCAGCAACTGACACTATACACCAAAATAAACTCAAAATGCATAAAAGACTTAATTATAAGTCATGAAACCATAAAACTCCTAGAGGAAAACACAGGCAGTATAATTTCAGATATCACATGTAGCAATATTTTTTCCGATATATCTCCTAGGGGAAGGGAAATAAAGGAAAAAATAAACTACATCAAATTAAAAAGCTTCTGCATGGCTAACTAAAGAAAACATCATCAAAATGAAAAGGGAACCAACTATGGGAGAACATATTTGCCAATGATACCTCAGACAAGGGTTTCATCCTCAAAATACATAAAGAACTCATACAACTCAACACCAGGAACACAAAAAATACAATTAAAAAACGGGCAAAGGACCTGAACAGACACTTCTTCAAGGAGGACATACGGAGGGCCCAGAGACATATGAAAGGATGCTCAGCATCACTAGCCATCAGAGAGATGCAAATTAAAACTACAATGAGATACTATCTCACAGCAATCAAAATGGCCATCATTAATAAACCAACGATGTGCAGAAAAGGGACCCTAGTGCACTGTTGGTGGGATTGTAGACTAGTGCAGCCACTGTGGAAAACAGTGTGGAATTTCCTCAGAAAACTAAAACTGGAACTGCCTTCTGACCCAGCAATCCCACTGCTGGGATTATACTCTAAGATTTCTGAAACTGCTACGCTAAGAATTCTGAGTCACCAATTCAAAAGAACCTGTGCACTCCAATGTTCACAGCAGCGTTATTTACAATAGCCAAGTGCTGGAAACAGCCTAAATGCCCACCAGTAAATGAGTGGATCAAACACTGTGGTCACGCATTTACACAATGAAATACTATGCAGCAGAAAGAAAGACGGAGATCCTATCTTTCACGACAGCATGGATAGAGCTAAAGAACATTATGCTAAGTGAAATAAGCCAGGCAGTGAAAGACAAATACCATATGATCTCACCTAAAACAGGAACCTAAGCAACAAAACGAACAATGAACAAGCAAGCAAAATATAAGCAAAGACACTGAAACTGAGAACAGGTCGACAGTGATCAGAGGGGAGAGGATTACAGGGGGAAAGGGTGAAGGGTTTACAGGAACAATTACAAAGGACACACGGACAATAACAAGGTGGGGGGGAGGGGTTGGAATCAAGGGAGAGAGGAGAGGAGGGGAGGGGTTGGGGGAAAAGGCAAAAAACTATACTTGAACAACAATAAAATTTAAATAAATATTAAAAGAACTTAAAAAAATTAATATAAGTGAGAGAAAAATAAAATCACTGAAGTAAGAGAAGTGAAAATAACACCATAAAATGGCCCTAAGTAATGGAATTAGAGCCAGGAAACTGGAGAAACTGTGAACTATGGGCAGGAATGTGAGTGTTACTAAAGCTATTCACCAAAATTTCTGCATCCCCTTTCTGACAGGATACCCCAATCCTGCCCCTCTGATGTTAAGTACAGTCACATGACTTGCTTTGCCAATGAAATGTGAGCAGAGGCTTCTTCATGCATCACTTCCAGGCAAAAGCTTAAAGGGCCAGAGCTGAGTCCGTCCACTTTGCCTTCCCACTGTGGTGCTGATGACAGAAGCACAGGAGATGAAAGCGTGGTCAGCCTGGGTGCTACAGAGACACCTGTCTAGAGTGCCTGCTGAGCCGCTTTGGCCACACAGCCTCAGCAAGAGATAGCCAGTGATGTGGGAGCCACGGAAATTTGGGAGCTGTTTGTTACGAAAGCATAACCGAGTCTAATCTGGCCAACATAAGAAGAGGTAGAGAATCACATGAGGTAATCAGATTTCTGCACAGAAATCAAACACTGCAATTATGGAAGATAAAGATGATAAAAATACATCATTAAGAGCAAAAATTAAGATCCTCTCAAAAATTACTCTCCTCTGTCAGATAAATAAAAATTAGAAAAAATCTTCATGTAAGGCTAAATCAATAAATATTTCTTGTTAATTGTGTTATTCCTTATAACACTACTTAATTTCAGATAAATTATAAAAGATAAATAAAAATTAGAAAAATTCTTCATATAAGGCTAAATTAATAAATATTTCTAGTTAATTGTGTTATTCCTTATAACACTACTTAATTTCAGATAAATTATAAAAGTATTATTGCATGTTCTTCCTAATCTCACTAGTACTATATTACTATCTAACAAAGATGAAACAGAAGTTAAGCACCTTGACCACAGCAATGATTTAGATAACAGAAAACAGGACTTAGCCAGCAATTTTTACCTGTTACTTAAATTTACTAGGATATAGAAACCTTTACAAAAAAGGAAAACTGAAGAAAAGAGCAAAGGTAGATTTTAACTTAGGGCTTTGTACTCACATGGATACGTCTTTCACACATTAAAAAATTTATGCAGATTTACAATTTTAGTTAGGAAATAACTTTTATTTACTCCCTAGCAAATCACCCGTTTAATGCCTGTGCTACACAGGATGGTTCACGTGGTGCTGTGAGACACACCAGCGTGTGACACACTCTTCCTGACTGCCCTGAGCTCAGGCTAAAGAAAAAGCACACAGCCCTGGCTGGTGTGGCTCAGTGGACTGAGTGCTGGCCTACAAACCAAAGGGTCACTGGTTCGATTCCCAGTCAGGGCACATGCCTGAGCTGCAGGCCAGGTCCCCAGAGGGGGCGCATGGGAGGCAACCACGCATTGATGTTTCTCTCTCTCTCTTTCTCCCACCCTTTCCCTCTCTGAAAATAAGTAAAATCTTTAAAAAACAAAAACAAAAAAACAAGCACACAGAGAATTACAAATTAGCTAGCTTTACTGTCAGACATGAAGGTTAGTAAGAACATGAACAGTATATATAAATTCTAAACTCTAAGAGGAAAGGGAGGGTAGGAATAAAGGAAGCATTAATCCAATAGCAGGAGGAAAGAGAATGAAAAGCAACAAAAAAGCTTAGAAAATAGAAAATAAAAATTAGAAATGAATCCAAAAATTATCAGTAATAATAAACGCACTGAACTCAAAGACTCACAGTAAAAGCACAAAATTTAGTGATCTGCTATTTCTAAGAGATATACCCAAAATGTAACAACATACATAAAGGCTGAAAAGATAAAAAAAAGAAGACATGTGAGACAAATAGCAAGTTGGCCACCTGAACAAACAAAAAGGAATTTAAGAAAACAGCATTTAAAGGACATAATTTAATGATAAATGCGTCCAATAATAAAATATAATAATCATATACCTATTTACCTGTACGTACCTAACACAGCCACTAAATAAAACAAAAATCAACAGCAGTCTAAGTTAAAGCCAAAGATCACGAGATTTAAAAATATTTCAATAACTAGATAACACAGATAAGAAATTAGTTAAGATACAGATATTCTGAATAACATAGTAATGTTGGCCTAACCTAAAAACTTCTGAACTCTTGAAACATTTCATTATATATAAATAGAATATTACTAAAAAATGGTCACATATTAGACAAATAAAAAGAAAGACTTTATAATTTCAAAGATTCAATATCAAATAGGCCATATTCTTTAACCACAATGTTTACTAAGGTTAGAAATCCACAGTTATAATTTAATTCAAAGATTTTCTTTACTTTTTCTCATATCTTAATTTTAGTGATCTAAAGAAATATACCTTGTGAGCACTGGATTTTCCGATTTCATCTAGATCCAAAAGCATGTCCAAATCACATCCTAATTTCCCAAAACCATTCACGGAAGAGCCAAAGGGTCTGACTTCACAGTCTGGAAAGTACGCAGCTGCTATGTCTTCAATGAGAGAGCAGGTGAGATAGCGCAGCTTGGCGTTCTCCTCTGTCAGCTGGAACTCCTTCAACAGAATGCTCAGCTGATCATCTACCTAGCTGGCCAAGACAAAACCAGCAAAGTACAAAATGTACAAGTCATACAGAATAATTGTCACTGCACTTCTAGGGACTGAATGGCTTTGGAGACCTACCTTAACACACTGCGTACCGCATAGAAATCTCTAAGACATACGCCAGGGATCACACGTTTTTGGGCAAACTGCACGTTATTTAAATCATCGTAACTATAGATTATCTCCGGAATCATCAAAACAGTTATCCGCATCTTCGATCTCACTAGGAATATCTGATAAATAATCATTAAATACTTTCTGAAGTGTATCAGTTTCGTTGGTTTCCTTCCTTTTTCTGAGAGGGGGCATTTCTAAAAGTGCCAGGAACTTGAAGACGAAGACTATTCGAATGACCAAAATACAATGTAACTGCAATGCTTTATGGGTTCGTGAAATTATAGTTTTTCGTAGATTGACCTGCACGGTTTCCACCAATGAGATCGCTTCATTCGATGTGGACAAGACAGGGTGTTGACATCTAAGGTCCATAACAGATGGCGCGTGAAACACGAGAAAACTCGTGAGCGGTACACAATGTGTTAAAATACGCAATCTTTTTTTTTTTTCTTTAGCCTTAAAAGTAGACTTATTAAAATACCCTTTAAAAAGCACTGAGAAATAATGACACTAGCAAAATAAAAGTGACCAAAATTAAAACTACTACTTTTCTTAGGCAATCAGAACAAAGTACTGTAAAAGAAGATGAAAATAGTAAAATGCTCTAGATGAGGTCAAAAACCACCACAAAACTAGGCATTTTAAAAGAAGTTGGGAAGACAAAAGAACTAATGTTAAGGGCAAGAAACACCAGATATAAGCAATGCTTCAAGTAATGAAGGCCCAAGATCTATTCTCCTTAAAATAATAATCCTATATTGTGTGTATGTGACTGATGTTGAAATTATTACATTTTCAAGGTATAAACTGGAATTAAATATTTAAAATACAAATCATAGCCTTAAATGCTCATATTTGAAAATAATATTAATAACAAAGCATTCAAGAAAAATAAATAAAATTTATATTCTATAAATTTATATTCTTTATATTCTATAAAGAAGTAAAATTTTGAAAATTAGAAAACTGCCCTGGCTGGTGTGACTCGGTGGGCTGAGCACCGGCCTGCAAACAGAAGGGCCGCAGGTTCGATTCCCAGTCAGGGGACATGCCTGGGTGGCAGGCCAGGTCCGCAGTAGGGGAATATGTGAGGGGCAGCCAAACGGTGTTTTTCTCCCTCTCTTTCCGTCTTCCTTCCCCTCTCTCTAAAAATAAAATCTTTTTTAAAGAAATTAGAAAATCAAACCAAAAAATAGTATTTTGACAAATAAAACCATGGACTGGTTCTTTGAAAGGACTACTAAACTAGCTAAACCTTTGACAAATCTAAGTAAGAAAAACCAAAACTAATATAAACATTATTAGAGCCAAAAAAATATAAAACCAGAAATAAGATATTTTAAAATTTGGAGAACAACATCATGTACAAATTATATCACTATAATGATGAGAAAGAAAGCCTCAACAGTCTAAAGGCCCAAAACTTGGGAAGAACGTGGTTACTTCTGAGGGGTACAAATGGGGAATGGGGCAGGAAGTGGGGACGGGTTACATTCACTTCTCACTCAACATATTCCGTAGCTCAAATATTGAACAATAAGAACTTACAATACATAAAATAATGCAAACACATATACTTTTAAAGTCAAGGAAGTATTCCTATAAACTTACACTCTCCGCATTACAAAGTAATTCAAAAAGCTTCTTGCTTGAAGGAGGCAACTGATTACTGCACGGTACACAGGACTGCTCAGAAGTCTGGTTGGATGGATTCTTCAACTTCAAGTTGAAGAAACGTGATCTGAACGGAATTGCGGCCTCTGTGCCCACGCTCAGAGTACGGGTGACACTCTGCAGTGAAGCTATGCTTTCCCTTTGACAAAATTCTACAACAGCATAAAGACCCTGTGACAGAAACATAGAAACAGAACACGTTTCAAAGTGATGTAGTTACCACAGTAATATTTAGCTCTGTCTCAAAGCAATTATGAGCAAATATGAATGTTTAAAATTTACAAATGGTGCACCAACCTCTCACAAAAACAGCGGTTTTAACAGTTATACAGAGATTCAGAGGAGGAAGGCGACAAAGCGAGACCGGTCAAGAGAAGCTGAGAAGAATTCTGAGGCAGAAGTGGACGGGCAAACAAAGGTCCCTCCCGCTGGCCTTCAGCCCTACGGTGATGGAGCTATTTCAAGTATTCAAACAATAAAACCCTTCAGTTATAAATTGCTTATAAATGCGCAACCCTCCTGTATTTCTATTTTCATATAAAAAACTCATTACAGCAATTCAGAGAAGGAAAAATGTAGGATAGCAAAAGAGAATCTAACTTTACCATATTGCAAAAAGGCAAGAAATTTAAAAAAATGAGTGATATTGTTTTCCAAATACTTACAAAACTTTCAAAGAAGAAATGGTTATTAATAGGTCCGTGTTGGGATAAATACTTGAGGAACTTTTTCTCACTGATCTTATTTGGGCAGAGTATTAGAACAGTCCGCTGTGCCTGTTCTCGCCTTTCTCCCTGTAGCTCAGAGAACCTCTTTTTGGGAGTCCGGTCTGCAGAGCCTGTGAATGAGACAAAATCATTTCCCACACACATACAGGTGTAAAATTTAAAGCACATTTTGTAAGGCATATGAAAATTTTATGTCTAACTAAATCCAACTTGATCCAAATCTCATCTTCTTCTCTTCTAAGGGCAGAGCTACTATACTACTTGAGTTTTCATTGTATCATTCTCTTGTGACTGTATTAAAACTACCCACTTTCTCTGTCTGGGTTTACTATATTGAATGCATAGTGGTAAAGAGTTTCACAAAAATTTAAAAGCAAAACCAAGAAAGTGAAATCACTCATTTAACATTTCCACAAATACACACATACAAAATCTGTGTGAGCGTAACATTCCACAGCCTGAAATTACTACAAGCTTGAGTGTAATGAGACAATGAAGTTAGGAGTTTAGTGTAGTGAAGTTATTACAGTTATTCTTTGTCAAGGGTCTTGACTGGTCTCCTCGACTACCAACATGCTCAGGGAAATGCAAGAATTTAAAACCTAGTTGCTGCTCATAAAGAACACATGTTCATTTTACTAAAGAAATACAGAGTAATTATTTTTTTCATTAAAAACCACTCCAGGGCTTAGGGATTTTATAATCACAGGAAATGAAGACAAGAGCTGTGACAGCCGAGAATTAACTACTACTAACCCACTGACCACAAAGGAATGATCAACAAGTGAACCGAATAGAAGGAGAAAGAAAAATCATTCAAGTTAGAGCCAAACACTGGACTTTAGGCACTCATTTTTTTACCCAACATATTTGACTTGTAGCTGGGTGGCTCAGCAGTGCTTCTTCTAAAGCTCTGGAATGGTATATTCTAGCGATTATAAACCACCGTGTCTAGTGTCAATACCCTCGACAAAATTCCAAAGAGATTAATCAGAAAGTGTAACTGATGCAGGTAAATCAACTGGCGCTTTTAGCTTCATTTTCTTTCAAAAGGTTGTTATAAAACTGGTAGATAAAGAGGCAAGCACACTGTACCTTGATTTCAGCAAACTCCAAAATATCCTCATAGATTAACCAAAAACTCTTTCATAGAATGTTTCAAATTCAGGTAAGAGATTGTTTTGATTTTTCCCTTTGAAGAAAGCTATGAGCACATGAACACAGAGTTTCTGGTGGCCATGCTCCCCACTATGTCCTCCCCAAACAGAAGAATCTGAGACAATGAAGCCAGCACACAGCTGAGGACAACAGTACACCTCCCACTGCCCACACGGTTCAGTGGGTCCTAAAGCAGCTGTGTCTTTCTGGAGTTGGGTTTCCTGGGTTGGTGTTCCTCCCTTTCCTACTGCAGCTCATGTGAGTTAGTGTCTGTCACCTGCACCCAAGAGTCCTGAATAATACACTACATAACTCTTATTCTTAAGTCAGGGTTCTTCCCACTACTCACGTGAAAGCTATGTCAAAACTAAGATTAACGTGTAAATGGGAAATTAGGAGATTTTAGCTCATTATAAGCATTTTTCAACCATTAATGCTTACCGACAATGAAACTGCCTGGTTTATGAAATTGTTTCCTCCTTGTTTCTAGGGATGTTTGGCAAAGAGTTCTCATGGAGTGAAAAACTGAACTGGATATTTCCCAAGTTCCTATCATAAAATCATATGCTTCTAAGCGAGTACAAAGTGCAGTTACCTTTTCTTTTTAAAACTGAAGAAATTCAAATGGGGATTTGTTTCTTGTTATGCCCCACAAGAGTCCCTGAATAGTCAGTTATATTATCCTAATGATACAAAATGAGACACATTTCCTAAGAAAAACAACAAAGCTGTGATAAGTGAGTACAGACTTGGGATCACATTTTATCCGTATCTTGGCTACTGAACAGCTGGGTAAGTCTGATTCAGCCACACAGTCTAGCCTTTTCCTCATCTATTAAAGAGTAATAATAATTCCCTCCATACCTACTTTACAGAGTTCTATTCTTAAAAAAGCACAAGAAAATACTCTGAAATATAAACCACCATACAAATGCTAAATTATAACAGTTTCTTTGTTAAAAGCTAATTGTTTAAACAAAAAAAAAATTCGTTTCTTTGGCAGAATCCTTAGTCAAATTTTCAGTTTCATAAGAATTTTTAACAGAAGCAGCTTCTAACTAAATACAACCCTATCAGTATTCCACTAAAATGTCATATTAAGTGACTTTCCTACTGTCAATGAGTCTTCCATGCAGTCTGATGAGAAGAGCAAGCCTATCATTTACTTTCTCGAAAAATGATTGCTTGCTTAGCCTACCTTAGAACTGTTCCCAGATATAATTTCATATCTAAAAACTACAGCTCCAAGCAGTAGAAATTAACACGCATGTTGTTTAACAGCTCCACCTGAGGTCTAAATTAACTCAGCAACGTGACCACCGCGCACAAGTCATTCAGCTCTTAGAGCCTCTACACCTGTAACATGGAGACACTCACACCACATTTCTCGCTAGATTGTTTTAAGGACTGAAAACCACGTACACAGCTCTTGGATCACAAGAGGTGTTCGACACCAGAGCTCTTCTCAATACACAAGCATACAAATTGAGAATGCCTGCAGGGCAATAGCCTGTTCCAGGGAACTCCTATTTGTAACCAGGATTATTTTGTTCAAAACGGATAAAAGAATATACTCAACGGCAGCAAATTTCATAGGCAGAGACCTACATTTGGGAGCCAGGAAACCCGGTTATTCATCAAGATTCCACTATACTTGGCCTCTATCAGCAACTTGCATCAAAATCAGGCACATTTGTGAATGATGAAGTAACTGACTGGGTATGTGGCATCCACGTTATTACTGGGAACATTATTTCGCCAGATTGTAAAACGCTAGCAAATTGTATTCTTGACCTGAACGTCAGAGATTTAAACAATTTCGTTACGGAGCACAGGAGTCCGCAAAAAAGTAACATGACATCGCAAAATCAGGACCACCAGGGGCGGCCCTAGGTTCCCGTAGTGACATTAGAGGAGCACGGGACACAGCCTCACCCTGTTGCCAAAGGTTCCACGGCCGTTTCCACGGGCCACGCGTTCACCCGCGATCCCAGTCTCTTCCCCCTTCCCTCGCCCGCGGTCGGTCCGGGCTTTAGAGCAAACCGAGGACACAACGCCATCACCTGTCTCCGCGCTCCCCAGGGACTGCTCTTCTCTCCTAGCGTCTGCGGCCACAGTTCCTGGGCTACTGAGAAGCCTGTGGATTGGACGCAGGACTTGGCTTCTCTGAGCACTTATGGATAAACGAGTCAACAGGCTCACACCGAGAGCCGCCATTGTCAGAGCAGCAGAAGCGTAAGACGAAAGGGCAGGCGGCTGCTGCGCATGCGCGCCGAGGAGACGAGTATGGAAAGCCTAGAGGGTCAAACTGGGCGAAAGACGTTCGCTTATAAAAGAAGACGTCGAGTCCGGACTGAAGACGCTCGAGCTTTCAGACTTGTTATGTTTCCACTCTCCCGCTGTTCTGTAAAAAAACAAACAAACAAAACAAAACAAAAAACCCAATAGATTGATCGGACCACCTTCCCTTTGAAATCAAGTCGTGGAAAGAAACAGAGTAAGCTCATGAGGAAAAGCTACTGCCTTTGGAATTTACACTTTAAGTGACAGCAGATTTTCTTTACCAGACACTGTTCTAAGTCCTTTCATGTGTTGGTTCTTGGTCCTCACAACAACGCTATGAGAGAGAACCTATTATTATCTCTATGGATTCGTGCAGACTTTAAGGCATGTACAAGGAATATTTCTAAAGTCACATAACCATTCAGGGGCAGAGGTGGGAGTTAAATCTAGGTTGTCTGGTCCAGGGTTTATTTTTCTTTCTTCTTGTAAACAAGTTTGTGAAGATTTAACCCATACACTAAACACTTCACCCCTTTAGGTATGCCATGCAATGGTTTTTGTTTTTAGTACAAGCCACAAAGCTGTGCAAAGTTCACCACGATCACTTTTAGAACATTTCATTGCTTCCCCAAGAAACCTTGTGCTCATTAGCTGTCGCCCCCTCCCCATCACCCCACTCCCCCAAGCTCTTCATAACCGCTTACCTGCTTTCTGTCTCTGTGGAATGGCCTGTTCTGGACGTTTCATATAAATAGAATCATGCACTATGTTGTTTTTTCGTGACTGGCTTCTTTCAAGTTTCATCCATGTTGTAGCATCTTTCAGAGCTTCATTCCTTTCTGTGGTCAAACAACATTCCATCGTATCACGTTAAAAGATAAACTGCGGCATGTTAACAATGCCGAATTTATTCTAGCAAAAATTAATTCGAGTCGGGAAGTATCCAGCCGAGCAGGAGGAAAGGAACTCTAAGGAGCTGCCCAAAGTGAGGGACTTCCAGGCAGAAGTGGGGGAGCACAAGAAGTCACACTGGGCGTTGCCAGGTCACTTCGCGGAACCGCAGGGCCTGGGAGGCACCTGAGCGGTGCTGGTCGGCGGGGGCCGTGCCATTTCCGAAAGAGCTAGAACTGTAAGCCGGTTAAGTTGGTTTGGTGACGTGGGGCTGAGCAAAAGCAGGTCCATTTGGGGCCTGTTGCTTGTTTTTAACAATGGATGTGCCACGTGTGGTTGTCCATTCATTAGTTAACGGACATTTGAGTCGTTTACATCGTTTTGCTGTTATAATTAACGCTGCTATGAACACTCATGGACAAGTTTTCGTGTGAGCATATATTTTTGCTTCTCTTGGGTGGAAGTGCTGAGTCACAAAATTATTCTTTATTTAATCTTTGGAGGAACTACTACTAGGCTGTTTTCCAAAGCAGCTGCACGTTTTCATTTTCACTAGGAGTGTACAAGGGTTCCAATTTCTGCACATTCTTACCAATAATGGTTACTTTCTGTTTTTTTTTAAATAATAGTCATCTTAATGGGTGTCTCACTTTTGATTTGCATTTTCCTGATGAATGTTGAACTCTCTTCATGTAATTATTGGCTATTTGCGTATTTTCTTTGAAGAAATGTTTATTCAGACCAGATATTTTAAAATTAGATTATTTGTCTCTATTATTGTTTGAAGAGTCCTTTATATATTCTAGTTATAAGCCCCTATCAGATATGTAATTTGCAAATATCCCATTCTGAGGGATGAATTTCCCTTACTTGACAGTTTCCTTTGAAACATAAAGTTAATTTTGGTGAAATCCATTTATCTATTTTTCCTTTTATTGCCTATGCGTTTAGTGCCATATTTAAGAAACATTGCCTAATTCAAGTTTGTAAAGGTTTACCCCTGTGTGTTTTTTTCCCTAAGGTCTTTTTATATTTTTAGCTCTCACATGTAGTTCTTCGATCCATTTTGAGTTAATTTTTGTATATGGTATGAGCTAGTGGTCCAAGTCCATGGTTTTGGATGTGGATATCCAATTGCCCCAACAGTGTTTGTTGTAAGGACTCTCCTCTCCTCATTAAGTGGTATTGTCATACTTACAGGAGTCAGTTGATCAGAAGACACCTCGGTTTATTTCTGGATTCTCAGCTCTATGCCATTGGTCTCTGTATATTCTTATGCCAGTGCCACACTCTGTCTTAGTTACTGAGCCTTGTAGTAAGTTTTAAAATTGAGAAGTACGAGTCCTCCACCTTTTTCAAAATTGTTTTGGTTATTAAGGGCACCTGAACATCCACATGAATTTTAGGATGAACTTGTCAATTGCTGCCAGAAAAACAGCTAGGATTTTGATAGGGATTGTGTTGAATCTACAGATCAATTTCAGGAGTATTGTCATCTTAACAATATTAAATCTTCTAAAACATGAAACGGGAGGACGTTCCATTTATTTACTTCTAATTTAATTTCTTTCAACAATATTTTCTAATTTTCAGTGTATACACCTTACACTCTTATTAAATTTATTTCTGGGTATTTTATTCTTGTGACACTATTTTAATCATTTTTCTCAATTTTGTTTTTGAAGTCACTGAAAGTTAAGGAAATATAATTGATTTCTATATACTGACATTGTATCCTATATTCTCACTGACTCATTTATCAGTTCTAATAGGTTTTTTATTTGTAGCTGCCTTAAACTTTCCTATGTTCAAGATTATGTCATCTACAAAGAGAAACAGTTTTACTTCTTTCTTTACAATGTGGAAGCTTTTATTTCACTTCCTTGCCGAATTACCCTGGCTTGCACCTCTGATACAATGTGGAATATAAGTGGTAAAAATGTACATCCTTACAGTGTTTCTGTTCTTACTGAAAAAGTATTCAGTCTTTCACCATAAAGTGGATTGTGGCTGTGGCTGTTTTTCAGATGCCCTTTATCAGGTTGCAGAATTTACCTTCTCTTTTTGTTTGTTAAGCTCACTTTTTTTTCACAAGTGGGTGTTGTGTTTTGTCAAATGTGCTTTTTTCCCATCTATCAAGATGATCTTATGGTTTAGTTTTTTATTCCTTTAATACGGTATATTACATTGATTGGTCTTCAGTTGTTAAACCAACCTAGCATTCCTGCAATAACCCCCCTGGGTGGTCATGTGTAATTGTTTTTACTTGTTGCTGCATTCAGCTTGCCTCCATTTTTGTTATAGCCTTGTACCTAGTTTGCCTCTTTTTATCACATTCAGTATAGTCTGCTCTCAGCCTTCTGGCTAGAATGTTATGATCATGACCTTCTTTTTCTCAAAACCCTCCAGGGGCTTCTTCCCCACTCTATTATTTATGGAACCAGGATTTGTAATAAAAATTAAAATGTAAACCGTATCTGAGTTTCTTTGAACTACTTGAAGAATAGCCTTTAAAAATGTCCTACAGATAGTTTGGCAATATTTGTCAGAATTACAAATGCATATATGCTTTGATCCAGCAATTCTACTTCTAGAAATGTATTATATAGATATACTTGCTCAATCTTGCAGCTGATTTATTAAGAGCAAAAGATAGTAACCTAAATAAATAAGCCCTTCATTTAGTGATCTGGAACTGCCTTCAAGATGTATTGTTAAAATTGCCAAGTAAAACAAAGGGTGGGACACTACACACAGACACACAGAGAAAACACGTTTGCTTGTGCACACACGGGCTGTTTGGAAGGACACTAAAACAACTGATAGTCTCAGCTGATTTCGGAAATGAAACTGAAATGCTGGAAGACAAGTGTGAAAAGAGGATTAAGTATACCTTTTATACCTTTGAATTTTTAAAGATTTTTAAACATATGTCTAAATTGTATCTTAAAGATTTAAAATACTTCTTAATTCAAATGTAAAATGTGTTTATTTTAATTATTTTTGTCTATAAATCCTCTATGTTGAGTATGTGTTACTCAACACAGAGGATATGTCAAGAATATTTGGAAAATTTTCAAGGAAATTATTTGACACATTTGGAAAATGTACTTTATTGACAAAGAATTACCCTACTTTTTTTTTCTTTTACGGAGGGATTCAAGTAAAAGAAATACAAACTGCTGCTAAAAATGAAGTCACCATTTTTCCTTCTATGTTATACAGCTATTAAATAAAAATTTAACTCTTAGGAAAAAATGTAAGATGCCTTCAGATCTCCAGTTTGCTTCAGAGGAGATGAATTTGGTATTTAATGATCAGGGAAGGCAGGGAAACTCACTTTCTCCTTTCACCTTTCTTGTACCCTTTTAACTTTGTACCAGGTATATACAGGGGGAGAGAGGAAGTACCACTTTAGATCTTCCATATAACTGTTAATGAAGTTATTATATAAATTCTTCAATGTGGTCAAATACCTTTAAATATCATATAAACCTTTATAAATCACGTACATATTCTAGATTTATTATAATTCAAACTGACCATTCACATTCATATCTTTGGGGTTTTATTTGTTTTGCTACCAATATTAATTTTCAACTGTTCCTTGCATAGTTCTTGATATTCATAGACTTAATAAAGTAAAAGCTTATATTAAAATCATATCTTCTTTTATTTAATCCTTATGAGTAGGTTGTAGAAACCATGGGATTAAGATTGGTGTGATATTCTCTGAAATAAAATTTATGAAATATGTAAATTCATCATCGGACCAGACAGCGAGTGGTTTAATGTATTCAATGTGCTCATTATATAATCACTTCTGGTTGTATTTATACACACTAGACCTCCCAGCCTCTCCAGGAGTTCCAGCCAGGAGGCCCTTCATGAATTACAGCTTGGGTAACAGCATGCCTATCCCAACCATTCACTAAAATTCAGTATTAGAGTTTGCCTGGGTGTATAAGGTACAAGTAAAATTGCCAAAGTGATTTCTCGTGGTTACATTTTTCAAAGAGATAAATCATTCCTGTGCTCTTTCTGTAGAAATGATGGTCGATACTTTCAGCAGTTCATGTGTATCCGAGATCTAAAAGATATCACCATCTTTCAATATTTAAAGCAATCGCGGAGGCTCCCTCTCCTGTTCACATGGGCAGCGTTCATTATCCCTTTCTTGAGTCTGTCTATCTCAGATGGTTCAAGAGTCTCAGGCACAGGCTTCTGCCATCCAAATGGACAGTCATGTCAGCCAGCCCCATGACACACACTGATTTTCTGCTGCTGCTGTTTCCATTCCCGCCACACAGGGTCACTGTTGTAAGCTGGTGGTTTTACAAAGTGCAATGTATAGGCTTCCAAAGCTAGGAGGCAGCCTTGCAGTGCTGGTCAATATGCCCTAGTAATAATAATAATAATAATAATAACAACAACAACAACAACAACTTACATTGACCTTGAACTTACTATGGACCAGTATGGTATTGTGTCTGATTGCATCGTCTTATAAACCTTACAATATGTCGGTGAATGTTGTTATTCTCATTTTATAGATGCAAAAATGGAAATGCAGAAAGTTTAGGTAAAATGGCCAAGATCACAGGGTAAGTCGTGATTCTAACCCAGGTGTGACTGACTTTCCACTCACTATGGTTATAAATCTGTCCCTTCAATATGTTCATGTTTTTGACCTAATAATTCCACTTTCAGGAATCTATCCCAGTTAGAGATGCACATACAGGTTCACACACAAGGATGTTCAGTGCAGTATATAACGGTAAGAATATTGGAGACAACCTAAAGGCTCAACAGGGAAGGACTAGTTAATTTATAATCCATCCACATATTAGAACACTAATAGATTATGTTTATTAAGTGATTAATATTAGGCAGTCACAGTACTAAGCACTTTGTTTCTTAATTCAATTAACCCCCACAAGACCCTAGGACGTAGTTATTATCACATTTCATTTAGTCTAAGACATCATCATTAGAAGACACTCCATTATTTTAGGTACCACTAAAAAAGTACTGCCAATTAATCTAGAACGCAATGCTTTTTCTTTGTAAATGGTGAGGTGTGCTCCGACTTCAGAGATACTAAAATATAGGGAGGATGTTCACTTTAGAGTTGATAAAATAAGCTATTATCATCCCTCATTTTATGGATAAAGAAACTAAGGTGCACAGAAATTAAGTAATTTTCCAAAGTTTAAAAAAATAAAAAGGCTGTGAGTGAAGGTACAGTAGGAATCAGAGTGACCAACAGTTCAAGTCTCTCTCTTTCTCTCTCTCCCTCCTCAGAAAAATATAATATGTTAAACAATTTTTTAAAAACCTACAAAACACCCTTAAAAAAGAGTAATTCGGATATCTCAAAATGCAGAGGGCTTTTGGACAGGCCTTAAATCATGGAAAATATTTCTATTAGGACTACAGGCACCTCTTTGGTTCAGTGAATTAAACAGAGCTCTGAGCCACAAAGTTGCCTTGATTCAAAGTTTAGCATCTTCTTCACTCATATGTTCTATGTAAACAACCAGCATTAACAACTTCACTTTTCTCTGTGATTTTTTCCTAAGCAAATGTTGCTATTTGGGGAAAATGAAGTGACAGATTTAAAGTCATGCACGCATGCTTACAAGCAACTGTTCTGAAGTGTGAACACCAGCTTTGACTTTGTGTATTTCACACTAAAGTCCACTTCTCTTTTTGGAGGGAGGCTAGGGTTTCCAGCATTAATCCAGGGCCCTGATTCTGGCATCAGAAGCATTTGGTGAGTTTACTGAAATATAAAGAGTCCTGACACGGATGGTTGCCAGAGATAGGAGAAGGAGCTAGGGGATGGGGTGGAAAGGTGGAGGGATTAAGAAGTACAAATTGGCAGTTACAAAGCAGTCACGAGGATGTACAGTACAGCACAGGGAGTACAGTCAATAATATGCAGTAACCATGTATGGTGGCAGGTCGGTACTAGACTTACGAGGGAAACACTTTGTAATCATTTTCTAACTGCTGTGCTGTATGCCTGAAATTATTATAAAATAATATTGAATGCTAAAACATTTTCAAAACAAGAAAAAGCAAAATAAAAATAGAGAGTCCTGGATTGTACTGCAGACTTATTTATTAATCAGATTACCAAGGGGTGGGACTCAGGAACCTACATTTTTTACGAGCCATCAGGCATGCTGCCCCTGAGAACCACTGCTGGAGACCACGCTGCAGGTGTGCCGTCCCACGGAATTCCACGCCTTTCAGAAGAGGTTGTCTTATGCCACGAAAACACCTCACATAATCTAACAACTGCAAGAATTCATCACTTTTCTTCATGGAGAAACAGTGAATGCTGTTTTCCTATATTTGTTATAATAAAAATATTTGCTATGTTTGCTAAATGTGTTTATACTAATTTTTACTTAGTTACCTTTATTGATTCACTTATTCGTGATTTTTAATCATGATCCTCTCTTTTAATTAATGAGTTTTAGGCATCGAGATCCTAACAAGCTTGTGATCTCAGACACATGTCATCAGTACACAAATGCTCGTTTCTACTCTCACCGCATTTAATGCTAACTCATATCTTCCTTAAAAAAAAAAATAGAATGAAAGGAAGACAAAAACGAAGGTAGAAAAAAGCCTTTGAAGAGGCAAGAGGGAAGTGAGACTGCTCTGCCATGTCTTTTCCGGTGCAGGCTGCTGTCCTCTGTCACAGCCATCTGTCACTAGCTCCCTTGTCCTCCTCTATGCAAAGGCTGCTACAGCCACCTGCAGTGAGACTGTCTCTTTGTGGGCAGCAAGGCTGCAGGCCACAGGTTGAAGGCACAGGAAACCCACTAGGGTGAGGGCCAGGGGCCCCTGGGAGGAGTGCGCTCTCACTCCTTGGGGTGGAGCCCGTGTTTTCTGGCTAGGTCAAGCCATGTCTGCTTGGTGTGTGGCAACGCAGCTGGGTGAGGAAAAGAGAAGCCTGCCTAAAAAGCCTCACAGCTCAAGGCCCAAACGCATTAAAAATTAGTTCCTGTCTGTTCCAGTGTTCTAAAAATAAGCACTCCATGTAAGTCCCTGAAACACATAAATAAGCCTTTAATCTAAAGGTTAATCTACCCTCCTAGAGAGACAGTTAAGATCTCCCTAAAACCTCTGCAAACCACGCAAAATATTCAATAATTCCTTCGTTGGGTATTTCCTGAAAAATGTCCTGTTTCTTATCAACTTCAGATATTTTTCCAAGAACCCCAGGGAGATTTGCAGTGGAATGATCCGGTTCACACGGTAAAAACTAAGCCACCACCACACAGCTCATGATGCAATAAGTGAAGTGTGAAGAGCCACCGGAGAAAGCCCAAAAGTTTGGTGTCTTAGCAAGAAAAACCACAGCGACATGGCTTCGACCTGCTGAGCTGGGTGCCCGGTTTCTGGGCGTGCAGGCTGAGGGTTTCTGTGACTAACTAGAGCCCTGGTCAGCTGAAAGAAAAACCCAGCCTCCACCAAGGCCTGCTCCAGTTCCCCTGCACTGAAGACATTGCATTTTATCACGCTTTATATGCCATTTGCTTCTATAAAGTCTGACTTAATATTTTCTTCATTTAAACATTGGAATAAGAACCATCTTTACAAAGCAATCTGGTTTTAGAAATAAACTAAGGCCCAGAGAGACCGAGTAGGTTTTCCAAACCACACAGCTACTAAAAGGCAAAAAACTAAGAAAGAAAGAAAGAAAGAAAGAAAGAAAGAAAGAAAGAAAGAAAGAAAGAAAGAAAGAAAGAAAGAAAGAAAGAAAAGGAACTAAGAAAGAAAAGAAAACTGCAGGTGGATGTGATGTAACACTAAATGCCACATTCTTTCCCTCACTCCAGACTTTGCTTCAGGGAAAAAAGATACAACATAACTGTGTCTAGGTCACTGACTACCATATTTTGCCTACATATGTGCACTGTTTTGCCCAAATTTTTGAGGGAAAAATAAGAATGCACTTTATACATGGATAGTATTAAGTCCATATCTACATAAATCTTTTTAATTGTTTTATTTATGCTTATTCATTAAAAGTATAACTCTAGAAAGCAATAACAATATCTGTATGTTCAAAATAAATGCTAAAAGCCCTTTATAATTCCAAAAACAAGTATCTAAATATAAATAAATAAATAAATAAATAAATAAATAATTGGTTTAAAAAAATTAAAACAAAAGATTTTTTTCCTGAAAGTTTGGGCCAAAAACACGAGTGCGCATTATACACAGTCAAATATGGTATATTTGCCTACAGTGTATTTATGGGCACTACACAGAGCAACATTGCTTTATATTACTTTTCTCTAAAAGGAGCTGCATGTTACAGGAACGATAGGTCAGATTCGTGGGTCAAAAGCTCGCCCCCGGACATGGGTCCGTTATTTGCTAGTGACTCTAAGTCGCCCCTTGACCATTTTCTTCACTTACAAAGTGAAGGTGTTGGATTAAATCACTTCTAAGATCTTTGCTTACTTTGAGAATCTATCCACATCAACTCATAACGAAACTGCAGCCCGGAGTTGACTGACAGCTACTCCTGCACAGCGACCTGTGACCTACACCAGGTTGCTACAGTCCACGTCATTGTCTCTCTGTGAGGGCCACACTCACAGGAAGGCCCTCTCTGACTTAAGGAAGGCCCACTCCACAGCATCTCTCACACCCCTTTGCTTTCTCCACCTTGTTCCTTTACTTCATGGAAGTTGTCACAAGTGCAGTCTCATATGTGTTACTTGTCCACTGTCTCTCTCTCTCTGTCCTCAAGTTATAGGCTCCCTGAAGGCCATGACCTTGCTCCCTGCTGTTTCCCAGCACCTGGAATTGTGACTGGCACATAATAAAACACTCAAATATATATTGAATGAATGAGTGAGCAAATTGCCTTTAAAACGACGCGGTGGTTATTCTTCGCCTTTCACTTGTAAGGCTGACTTTAGAAGCAGTTACCAGAGGTAAAGGTAACAAAATCTGAATTTCTGTGCATTACTAAGGAAATCAGAATGCTGTTCACCAAAATATTAACAGTATGTTATCTCCGATCTGAGGGGGGATACATTTTATTATCTTTGTTTTCCAGAACGTCTTTATTGAACATGAATTGTTTTGCACTCAGGTTTAAGTTTTTTAAACGTCGGAATTCTTGGTGTGCTCTCTACTTTGGTGTTTTTCTGGGGGCAGTTAAAGCTATAAACTGTGCATTCAAGATAGGGGCGCTTCTGGGACCCAGGTGATGCATCAGGAGCTTCTCCATCTTTAGTTAACTGGAGGTAAGAAGATGAATCTCCTTATGCCAGCCCCCTTTGGGGGATCTGTGTCCCAGACTGTTCTCGTGAATGTTGGACATCCTGGGTGCAGTAGGGGAGCTGGGGCCAAATTTTCGCTCTGTATATTACCTCAGTACCTAGCACAAATTACTGGTCTCTAAATTGCAGACTCCTCCAATGTAAAACAAGGTGAATTTCAGTGTGTTTCAGCAATTTTCAAGGTTATTGTGTTAGTGACAACTAACAAGTAAGTGGAAGTATATGGTTTTCCAAAGTATTTTAGTACAGTATAAACACATGCAATAATTGATTTACCTTTTCTCCTAATGTCAAAGAGTATAACAACTTTTGATAGTACATATAAAAAAGCAAAATGAGAATAAAGCAGCTTTAATTTTTTCCCCTTCTATAAATGAAAAAACCCCAAGGCTCTATGACTGTAAGTGACTGGCCCAAGGTCACACCGACAGAAAGTGCCAGAGCAGATGTTTGAATCCAGAAAGTGCTTTAACTTCCCTGTGTTTCCCAGGAGCATTCCCCTTGAGCTTTCTGAACTTCAGACCTCAGGGCCCCAAGCTTCCATCTATGGAATGTGACTTCCCCAGGTGATTCCTACGAGGCCAACGGAATACACTAGTCCTGAACCCAGCCAGACTCAGCAGGCAGTTTAGACTCTAAGGGAGAGCGGCCCCTCCCACCGCCCAGTGGCCAGGCTCACCGTGGCTCACGGTGCTGCAGCCTGGCTCTCAGGAGGGGTGGCTGATGAGCTTCTCCCCTTCCCCTGGCTCTGCTGTTGGAATAGAGCTGAAGCTGGAGGAAGGCCTGGTCTAACAGAGAGGTAGAGGCCCACCATCACCCTTCCTCCCCGGAGATTTGCCTACCTGGGTAGGGATAAGAGAAATATTGGTGTATTATTGAATATAGGTGTATTATGAAGTAGAGTACAAACACAAAACTGGTAACTTAAAATGTGTCAAAAGTACCTGAAAACGTGAAATTTACCTATAGGCCGTGGTGGGCTGGTAAATATTTAGCAGCCAGCTGTCTGAAAATTCTGCCCAGGCTTGCAGTGTTTACTGACTTTTGTGGTGTAAATACTTCCACTATGGCCAAGGAGAAGCTTCGAGCGTGAGGCCCACAGAGTTGGAAAGCGATGCACAGGTGCACGTCCAGTCACATCATTTCCACCATGCAGACGTAAGAGGCATGAGTAACTCAGGAGCCTAGAAAACAAAATGTATTACATAATCAGAAAATGGAAAGTAGTGTTTATTACCTTTATTTTTAATGTATATTTTATTCACTTGTAATTTTATATCATTTCACTTTTAATAATGACTGTTTAAAACCAGCTTTCACAGATCCTGAGAGTCGAACATGGCTCAGTGAACAGGCAGAAATGGGCTCCATCCAGCACGCCACAGCCTTCGGGCGTCTGGGCAGAGGACTCCTGTTGTGAGGAGGGCATTGGCCCACTGGCCTGGACCAAGAGTCTGTGCTGGAGCTGGGTGGGCCAGGGGGGACAGCTGAACTCGCACCATCAGCATTCTTAAGGATCTTAGGACCAGGCCTTAAGCCCCAGCAGTGCCTCCACACACCCATCACCCTACCCAGAATCGGGGCGAGAGGAGGCAGGAGATCTCTCCAGATGTCTGCAGACCCCAAGAGGAATTAAAGCTGGTTTACCTAAAGGATAAGCAAAACTAGTGTTCCATTTCTGAGGCTTTCAAGGCCCAGCCCTCCCCAAGTTCTCTATTTCTGTGAGATAGCTGAAATTCCAAGCTTCTCCGCTTCTCTTCCAATTAGAGATAAAAGTTTAAAAATACAAAGATCAAGTCAAGGTATGTTTGCAATCCACTCACGTTTTGAGGAAGGGGGTCAGAGATTAGAGCCTGAAAAGGAAAAGTCAGCCTCCACTGAAAGAGAGACCAGGATGGGAAAATGATCCAAGACGTTTCACACATGGCCTGTGGTTGGTCCAGCTGTGCATGGTGGAGGTGCCTTTGCAGAGGGAGGCAGGTACAGGAAGTAGTTAATTTGGGTTTAGGGTCACACAGACATGCATTAGCATCCAGTTTCCTTGGAACATCACAGCAGGCTCCTTATCTGAACACTATATATACTATGGGATTTTTTTTCCTGTACATAACATAGCTATGATAACGTTTAATTTAGGAATACACAGTAAGCAATTAACAATAACATAGTAAAACAGAACACTTATAACAATATTCTGCAATAAAAACTATGTGAATGTGGTCTCTCAAAGTCGTATTGTCCTGTACTCGCCCTTCTTATGATGATGGAGATGATGCAATGCCGATGTGGTGAGAGAAAGTGGGGTGGGTGGAGGCCGTGACATTAGGGCGATTTAAACCCTGCAATGCAGAGACTGAGGCAGACCTCCTGATAACAGAGAGGCTACTGAGTGACTCATAGGCTAGAAGTGCATGCAGCGTGGAGATGCTGAACAGAGAAGATTCCTGTCCCAGATGAGACAGAGCGGAACAGAGGGAGATTTCACCTTGCTACTCAGAACTGTGCGCAATTTAAGACATGAATTTTTTATTCCTGGAATTTTCCATTTAATATTTTTGGACCACGATTTACTGTAGGTAATGGAAACCTCAGAGAGAGCAAAACTGTAGATAAGGGGAACTACAGTGCTTACCCTCTTTGAACTCAAGTAAATCCCACATGCAAATGGACAGACTAGAGCTCCCCTCAGGGGCATTGCCAGGTGATCTAGTGAAGAGGTTAGGAGGCTATCTGGGATGCAGTAAGTGCTCAAAATATAATAGCTGTTATTGCTATTTTTAATATGGATGGAGTGCATGAAGATGCTTCATTATTTTGAAATCCATCCAGCAAAGCATCTTGATACTAAGAGAAAAGTTCTGATGAACATGAATCCAGGGCTTTAATGAAGACAGACATCTCCCCACTCACACAAAGGCAGTGAGTCTGTTGTCCATTGTTCTTAGTTCTGTAACACAACTGCAGGAGCAAAAACAAAATGTGTTCAACGAACTTGGCTTGAAACAAGTCAAATGCAGATAAGCACACCACATCTTTTTTTAGGCTGTTGAAAAACATCTGACCAGTTTCCTCACATTTGCATGTGAAGAATGCCATTTCAAAGGAGGTTAGGAAATTATTGCTTTTGGACAGTAGGCTATTCTAGTGTTTTTCTCTACCTATGCATTTACATTTGCAGGTAGAGTGGGGATCAGACTGTAGCACTTTTTAAAATGAAATCCTCCCCTCACTCAAACAATATGTTGGTGACAGTTCCCATACGTCAAGATAGAGCCCCTTCTGTGCAGCATGTGCAGGCAATGGGAGTGCTGGGGTGGGAGCCTGAGGGTCATAAGGAATGGCAGGAGGTGCTCCAGGTTGTGCATGGGTCCCCTGGTCCACGCAGGACTGCTCTAAGGACATGCGGCTCCTAGCAGTTGGGGGAGTGTCACTGCTAACCCTTTCTCCCCCTCACACTTTCAAATGTGAAAAGTGAAAGCTCTTTCACACGCCTGAGCACAGAGCCCTGCACTGCTTCTGAGCCACGTGGTCATTCTGGAAGCCCAAGGTTAAGAAATGCTGTAGCAGGACTTTCCATTCAAGAGGTGGAAGAGAGAAGCACAGAGTAGTAGTTTCTGTTTCCAAAATGTGGTTCAAAGACCTCAAATTGGAGGAAGTTACAGCACAAAGCAATTAATAAAAACACATATCATACAGAATAATGCAACTGAGGCACTTTGAGAGACCTAAGTTGTAGCTTTCTGCACAGGAGAACAGAAGGCCTTTGATTGACAGACAGGCCCCGTTTACAGGCAGAAACAGCCACAATTGAGAATATTTAGGAAGTTCCCTTGCCCTCCCACAGCTACTGGGGGATTTCTCTCCCCTCCCCTATAGGAGGACCCCATCTCCTCTGCCCCAGCCCCCTGTCCCTCCTGCAGTTGTTGTTCCCACGTTGCATGGTGACTGCAGAGGTTGGTGAGTACAGTGCTGTCCTGAAAGGTAAGGGGAAGGCAACAGGAAGAGGCCAGAGGAGACTGTCCCTTTCGTTTTGTCTGCACCCCACCCCCGGAGTCCTACAGAGGGTGTGAGGGGAGAGGGCTGCAGCAGCAGAGGGCGCACTGACTGTCAGGAATGCATTAGAGACCCTCCTTTACTCCTTCAGGCAGCCAGATGGGGCTGGGCGCTCCAAGGCCTGCTGCCTCTGCTGTCTCATCTGGGGTGCCATAGGTGCTGCTGGAGAGCGGAATCTAATGATGCACCATGTGGTCTCCAGAGGCCTGAGGGACATCAACCCAGAGGTGCTGAATGAGGGGAGCAGGGTCAGCAGCTGCAGGAGGTCTAGGCCCTTCTGGAGGAAGGGCTTTGTGTCTCAGGTACCAGAGGATCCTGGCCAAAGCCCACAGAACAGCCAGCAGTGAAGGTGGGGCATGAGATGCGGCTGTTGGTTCTCCAGCTGGGGAAGGCAGGCCCAAATCCCCTCCTCCACTGGCTATTTCACCTGTGGGCTGATTTACTGTCTTTTTAGTAGTGTGCAAGCTAACCAATGAAAGCAAGTTAAAGCTTTGTCATTGCGAAAGATTTAATATGAAAAAGTTCAATTATAATCAAAATCCACTGACACAAGAAAGTTAACATATGTCAGTGAAAGAAAAGAAGAGCTACTGGGTTCTTAAAATGCACTTCAACTGTTTAAAGCTTTTAAAAGGTGTAATAATGGTTTTAAATGTATTGTCTCCTGTCTATAGTTTCTCACCTGAAGGTTATTATCAGAAGTTGGAAGAGAGTATTATTCAAACATCTTAATTGGTAAATATGTATGGTTGTTACGATAAAACCATATATTGGGTTGACCAAAAAGTTCATTTAGTTTGTTCCATAAAATAAAAGACACATTTTTCATTTTCACCAATAACTGTATTGATTTGGATATTTTGTGTATGTCAGCTGTCTCCTATCTGGTATAACATTGATCCCAATTAATGTCTGGATTTGATGGCGTTCAACTTTAACCGGTCTACCCGACTGTGGAGTGTCGTCCAATGAGAAATCTCCAGCACGAAACTTCACAGACCACCTCTGACACATTCAGTCAGTCAGAGCACCTTCTCCACACACTGCGCAAGTCTTTTTTGTGTGTTTTAGCTGTGTCTTTATGTTTCTTGAAATAATAAAGCACAATATGCTGAACAGTTGTGTATTTCCTTCTATCTTCGATATTAAAATGGCTACAAAAAATTCACCAATGTGGTACTTTTTTTTTAATGCACGCTGATGTGCCAGCTGTCACAATACAATCTAACAAAATTGTTTTGCATGACGTTAAAGACAGCTAAGCGCTACTGGAGCTGTGGAACAGAAAAAAACCAAACGAACTTTTTTGGCCCACCCAATGGAAAACAGTTATGCTCATGAGATCAGGCTCAAGTTCCTCTTTAAAAATATCTTATTTAAAGCTTTATTCAAATTCAGTATTTAATTATCTTCCTTGAAATCTTTGTATTTTACTGTGATAATTTACGAAAACTGAACACATTTTCCACCAACCCACAGGTAGGCATTCCCTAATTTATTCCAATTTATCCCAGTATCCTCTAAAATATTGTATTTTAGAAGTATGAAAAATCCTGGCAAGCAGTGCCCTAAGTTATATTTGTTAGCATAGAGCCCCATTTGGGGTTCCATAGGCCAATGCACTAACCTACCCATTGCCAATGATTTTGATTCCACGAGTAAATAAGCTCTGATTTCCAAACTACAGATTACAAACCCATCACTGTCCCCACCTGCCAGTAGAGAGAAAGCCTCTTCAAGTTATGACTTATTTTTAAAGTGCATTTCGTTTCCGGCCAACAACATCCTAGAGCTGCTGAAAGGACAGGATCACTTTTGCAAGCCCAGGTTAAGGGTCCTGATCAAAGTCCTGGCCGCGGGGCTCAGTTGGTCAGAATGCTGTCCACACACCGAGGCTGGGGGGTCCACCTCTGGTCAGGGTACACACAAGAAGCAACAAATGAATGCATAAATAACTGGAACGACAAATTGATGCTTCCCTCCCTCCTTTCTTCTCTTTCTCTGAAATCCATAATTACAAAAGAATAAAAAAGTCTCATCAAGAAAAACACAAGGAGTCTGCAAACTTTTCCTTTTTCCTTCAGTCTCCTCTGACTCGCCAGATACAATCTCTGTTAGGGTTTTAAAATGTTTTTGAGTGACACCTCTTGATTCCTTCACCCTGCTAGGTGAAATCGAGCCACACGTCTTGAGTAGCCCGAGAGAACCCTGCTGCGGCAACTATCTCACCCGTCCCTAAAGTGCAGTTGTGTTTGGGAGATCTGTGTAGGAAGTTAGGCTAATACTTAGTTCCCAGAAGGTTAGGTGTGGTTTTAATGATCTCATTCAAGCGGGTGGGGGCAGAATGGTTCCATGTGTCTATTTTTAAAATGCTTATAAAGATCATCCTTTGTTGGTCAAAGGCAGCAGATGATGAAGAGACTGGTCTCGGGCTACCAAGTAACAACCCGGCCAACCTGGTTTACAGAGAAAAAAAGCATTCAAAATTCATTTTCAGCCAAGACTGAGATAATCAGCTCTTGAGACTGGGCCACAGTCCACAGAGTTCAGTCCAGATCAGGGGGGTTCTCCCCGACTTCCTGGGCATGCAATCCCTGCCCAGTTAGAGACCCAGGGTTGGTGCAAGCCGCGCTCCCTCCCTCCAGAATTTGAAAGGCAAGTCCCCTAGAAGGGCTTTTCTACCAGGCGCCTGGGACTCCTTCACTTCCCGATTTCACGCGGAGATTTTGATGCAGGTTTGAACGAGCTTGGGCTCTGGAAAGGGCAGGGCGTGGCCTCCGAGTGCGGAGGCTTTTGAATCCCGGCGCTGCCTGGCATGCGCACATCGTGCAGGTGGGTAAGACACAGGGGATGTCTGCCTCACGTTATCTCTCCTCCTCAGGGCTGTATTGCCAAATATCGGGCTCATAGTAACTGTTTGATACTGTCGGGGCCTGGGGTGGGGGTTGGAGGGAGCGAAGGGCGTGCTGCAACTCAGTAAGTACTGGGACTGTCCTGCTAAGTGTTTCGTGAAAAGAGGCGCTATTTCCCTAGAACTACTATATCTTCGGTTTTACCTGGAGTAAGTGCTTTCCACTCAAGAAGGAAGAACCCTATAAATTATCTTTGATCTTCTTTCCAATCAAGACAGAGAATCCCGGACTCACAGCTGGGGTTAGGAGGAAGAGATCGGTTGACACACTTCGTAGTGAGGCGGTGACATAAAATAACCAGGCCCAATAAAAAACAAAACCAGGTTTTGCTGGCGGAGTACACCAGCCTCCCTCCAGGTGCTCGTCCTCCAGGTTCTGGCCCAGCCTGCGGCAGCTTTAACCAAACCTTTAAACCCAAGTACGTGGGTCCGGACCACCGGTAGTAGCACTGTGTATAGAGGAGTCCAGACCCTACTGCGCCTCCTGCAGCGCAGCGGAGACAGCACACGCACGTTGGTCCCTCAGGGGCATGGTGGCCCGGGAAAGGGCCTGGGACACCTGAGTAACACCGAGGGCGCATACGATCTTCTCCCAGGGACCGGAAAGGGGTGCGGAGGCACGGTCGCGCTTTTGAACTCCACCAGGTTTTCCGGCCACCGGGTCCGAGGGAAAACTCAAAGGTGTCCCAGGCCCTCGACTACTGTCCCCGGCCCCTAGATGGCGTGGCGATCCCCGACTCCAGCGCTCGGAGCGTGCTCCTCCCGAAACGACGCTCGCTCCTCCCTCATCTCGCCTTCAGCTCCGCCCGGGAGCCCCGAGGGCAAACGGGGGGAGGACGGAATTTCCCTGCACTGAGGCTTCGGCTTCCCCGCAATTCTTTCTGTTTACGGAGAGAAAGGGGAAATGGAAAAGGCGGGGAGGCGGTGGCTAGCGTGTGCTGCGCCGCCCCTCCGCCGGCTCAGACGCTGTGAGTCAGGGGCAGACGAGGGCGGCCGGGGCTCGTTGGTCCGCTCGGGTCTGGACGACGCACCACGCTCTCGGGCCGGTCGCCCTGGCTCCCGCCTCTCGCACCGCCGGACCTCGGTGCCCCGGCACGCCCGGCTCCGGAGGGCCGGCCACCCGCTGCGCACCACGCCGTCGGGGGGCCGTAGCTGGAGCGCCCCGATTCCGGGGGCAAGCGGAGGCAGCAGGTACCCAGCACTCGGGGGCTTGGAGGGTGTCTTCTGGGCTCAGCCCTCCCTGACACCCCACCTCTGTTGCTGACAGGGAGGGTGCCCCTGGTAGGGGGTAGACTCCGGGGCTCTTGAGGGTGGGGGCGTGCCGGCCTCTCGCTTGGCTGCGCTTCCGTCCCCCGGGCGGGCTGGGGCTGCGGCCACCGCGGCTGGAAAGCACCTTGCGCAAGGGTCTCACGCGCCGCGGACTCGCGACTCCGCCCCCTTCCTCCTCCTTCCCGGATCCCTAGCGCACGAGCAGTGCGGGCGGCACAGTGAGCGGGGAAGCAGGGCCCGCCGCACCGCGCCTGCCACCGCGGATGCCTCCCGGACGGCGGCACTCTCCGAGCCGACTCCAGTGAGTGCACCTCAGAGGCTGGGGGCTCCGCTGCCCTCGGCCGAACGACGGGCGCTTTCTTAATCTACGAACTCCTGAAAGCTCCCTTAACTTTGAGGAACGGGGGAAGGGGGTGGGGAGTGGGAGTTGGCGGAGCAGAAAGGAGTTTGGAGAGCTGAAGCTTAATTTCATGCTTACACCCTCCGGTAAAGGGTGAGTATAGCAGAAACGAATGCGGGGCTTTTGGTCTAAGAATATTACGGGGCGAAAAGTTATTTCGCAGATATTTCCCGGTGGTAATGCGATATCAGAACTGCGAAATTCTTCTAGTTCTGGGCGAAGAACAATGCTTAGAAGGCAACACGAGCTTATCCCAAAAGTTGACAGGGAAGGCCACGAGCTGTCTTTAAGTGAAACATTACAGTGTCTACCTGTTTCACTTTTGGGGAGATATATTTTGATCCAGAATAAAGGGCGTCCTGATGAGAACAGGGAACGAAACACTAGTACAGCTGCTTTACGTATATGTGGCCTAAGTCTCAGGTATTTGCCGAGTAGAATATAATCTGCTTCCAGCAGACGCCCCCAGCTCTGATGGGTTGAGTTTGTGTGCAACACTCCGGGCACTTGGCCCTTTAGGACTTCGTTCTATAAGGAAAATTAGATGGTTGAGGCATCTAGAGGTTCTGAAGCAGAGTGGCTGTACAGCTAGCTGCATCATTCTGGGGCTTTTTGTAAACAAAAAGATATAATAAGAGAAGTGCCCTGAGGGTCAATGTGCTATTTTGGCTGAAAAATGGTTTAAATGGGAAGTAATTCGGGTGTGACCACCCTTTCTTAGGTAGACGCTGATGCCTGTAACCTTAGCCATTTTCATTCCCACTTCCCAGGAGCCCTCACCTTTGTTTTGTAGATGCACGGAGCCAGGAGTTTCTCCTTAATGTTTAGGAATGGGATTTCCTCTTGGCTTTATGGATGATTTCTGAAATCATTTGAAGCACATCATTTTGACTGTGTTTACCCATCTCTCCATTTCTAAAAGTGGCACAGTCACCTACTTTATTAAGAAGTGGGCATTTTCTGAGGATTTTAAACCATGTGGGGAAGGGTCTTTATTGTTAAAGTGAAATACTTTCACAGTCCACACTTTTTCTACGTGAGTACTGATCATGAATAACTTGTAAATCTGCTAAATGTCTGCCAACTTTAGGCTCTAGAGTGCTGAGGCTCTTTGCAGGAGTACTTAGTGGGCGGACTGGTCATCAGGGCTGCTCTGGGAGCACTAGTTTGTGTGAGAGGAGCCTTGCGTTACTAAGGAATTATGCTTGGCTCTGATGGTAGTCTCAGTCATACACTCCACCTCCCCTCCCCTCCCTTTCCAGTCCTGCTCCCACTGCGAAGTTTAGGGTTGTGTGTATTTAAGCTCTTAGGTTTTACGTATAAGTAATTGAGCCTTCCTGCAGGATTTAAAAACTGTAACCTGTCTTTCCTCTCTGGATCAGCTGACTGACTCGTAAACTGTATGGACTTTTCCTCCTCTTTCTTGAGTCACATTACTATTAGGAACTTTATTTTCCCTCAAGTCAGCCATTTGATAAGTAAATCCAGCAACCTATGAACTTTCCAGCCAGTGGGGTCCTAGATTGGGCTATTTTTGTTTTAACTTCTGTTTTTCAGTAAATTTTACAAGTAGAAACTGCAACTAAATGTCTCAATGAAACCCAAGTCGAATGTTCCTCCCTGAACTTGAGAAATTCTTTCCATAACTCAACAGACTCCAAGAGTGTATAAGATCTTTGAGAGGGACCTTTCTTTTCTCTCTTGATGCAGCTGTGGTGATAATAGCCATCAAAACATTTCATAGGTTTCTGCCTTTTTTTCTTTGTCTTTTGTTTTAGATACAATCTTTAAAACCTTACTGGGAAGAAGCTGGGGACTAGGTAGCCACATCCCATTTGCAGATAAGAAAGGAGGCCTAATGCAGTATCTGCAAAGCCAGGTGGCTGACTCAGCCCTTGTGTCTTTTTTGCACACTAGAGCACTCACAAATGATACAGCTTATTTGCCATGCACCAGTCACTGCTCCAAGCACATGAGCTCCTTTAACCCTCACAGCCATCCTGCGAGGTGGGTGCTGTTATGATTCCATTGAACAGGTGGGGGGCGGTTGAGGTGCACAGCTAAGGTGCTGTAGCCCAAGTCATGCAGACATTAACAGGGGGGCCAAGATTTGATCTCAGGCAGTGTGAGTCTAGGTGGAACTTCAGACTGCAGGATGCTGCATTACTTTTCTGAAGCTCAATACACAGCATCAGAAAATGAATGTCCAGTAAGTTAATGATGACACAAAATTGTATGGTTCTTTTGTTAGTTTTTAAATTACTTAATTTTTAAAAATTAAGTTTATTGAGGTGGCATTGGTTAATAAAATTATATAGGTTTCAAGTGTACAATTCTGTAGTACACCATCTGTATATCGTGTGGTTCTTTCCTGAATGAGACTCACTCAGAGGCCAGGGGCCGAGAGGTACATTGCCTGTGGGACATTTCCTGGAGCCTCGCACTGCAGCTCCAGGTAATCGTTGAGTGTTGGATGTGTTGGGCTTATGCTCCTGTGCATCTGCGACACCTTTCAGAGCGAGGCGGTGCTTTCGTGGGCACGATGGTTTAGGAAGCCATACTGGCCTCCTGATTCCTTTAGGTCTCTTACATTCTTTTATGTTTGATTCTTTGGAGTAGAGTTGTTCTAAAATTCTGAGCATCGTTTTGACCCTTGGCTTACCTTCTTTTTCTCATTTACAAGTCCCCAGGTGTAGCACCTGATTTGTACATAAGAACTGAAGTACAATTGTGGCTAATGTAGTTAATTGGCCTTAACTTGAGTCTTGCTTATGATAAATTTGGCTTTCCTGGCCTCTTTGTAAGACCACAACTTCTAGAGGGTCATTGACCTAGATTTTAAATTAACTTTCTTGGCATACCTTGAGATGTATGCCTTGTATTAAAAAAATTAAATACACAGCCAGTATTAAAAAATTTTGGTCTCAAGACAGGCCAGCTGATTCACCAGCTAAATGAATCTTCTTTCCCTCTTTCATACCCATCGCTGGCAGAAGAAGGGTTTGAGGCTTTTCCAATGTCTAAATGAGCTGTTTAAGTCATTTTTATCAGAATTATTCCTGAAAGTTGACCTGTTATCATCAATTTGCTTAAATTAAAATCCATTTTACATGCTTCTAGCTCTGGGGCCTGAATTTTATTTGCGAGGTTAGCTCCTGAATGTGGTAAAGTAGTTCTTTTCCTTTAACACCCAAGGCATAAAAGACACAGACACCCATGCAGGGAGGGTTGCCCCCTTGGGGGAGCAGCAAGGTTGGAAGCTGTAAAGGGCCTGGAGCCTCCGCTCCTGGGATTCCTGAGCTGTTTGTGTTTAGGGAAAGTTTGTTTTCGGTGGCTATGGCTGATGCCACCTTAGTGAGTAAGGAGTAAGCTGTCTGGATCTCAGGTTTCCCCTGTGCAAAGTGACTGAGCTGGACTAAAGGTCATCTAAGGTCCCTTGCTTCACTGTCAACTTGAATTTACACATCTATAGACACAGAGCCCTCGTTTTTTAAATAAAGACATGAGAAGCCCTATCATTTTATGTCAGTTTTGCACTGATTTCAAATGCCAACACAAATATAGTGAACATAGTATTTATGTTTTCTTTTGCAGGCTCTCTGGAAAGCACAACAGTGATGGAGTACATGAGCACTGGAAGTGATAATAAAGAAGAAATTGATTTATTAATTAAACATTTGAATGTGTCTGATGTAATAGACATTATGGAAAATCTTTACGCAAGTGAAGAGCCAGCGGTTTACGAGCCCAGTCTGATGACTGTGTGTCAAGACAACAATCAGAATGAGGCGCGTTCCGAGTCCCTGCTGCTCAGTGGCCAGGAGGTGCCTTGGCTGTCATCCGTCAGATACGGAACTGTGGAGGATCTGCTGGCTTTCGCGAACCACATATCCGACACCGCAAAGCGTCTTTATGGACACAGACGGCAGGAATCTGGGATTTTATTAAACATGGTATGTCTTTTCCCCATCAGTTGAGTGCTGTAGGTTTAGCTTAACCCCTGCAGCTTCATTTAATGCACAGTGGCATTTGAACTTGGTATACACTGGCTGCCAGTTATGATTTTTTCAAAATGTAGTATCTGTAAGATTCACCTTCGTGTTAAAGATACAAAAACAGTCTTTGTTAAAAGTTCCATTAAAAAATTTTGGTAGTAGTTCTCCAAATAGGGAATGAAGAGAAGTGTATTTTAATTTAACAATTAATTAAAAAAGCTGATCCATCAATTAGGAGGAGGAGAAGGACTTAATGAGAATCCTTCATCTGAGGGGGGAATAATTAATATTTCTGAAGGTGTTTTTTTTTCTTTCTTTTTTATTTGTCACAATGGAAAAGTCACAATATCAGTACTGGCTAAATTCAGTTGTTGTAGAAATGTAGTGTGTAGGCAGTAAATAGCTATCTATAGATTCACTCTCTTTAATTAACAGAGTCTGGATGACAAATGACATATTTGCTTAGACCCAAGCATGCAAATAATCCAAAATATTATGACAACACTTTGTTGCCACAAGAGTGGATCAGGTGATGTGTTTAGGTGTGCCTGGCATTCCCTCACAGTCTCTTAGTATGTCAGAGGTGATTGGAGGTGTTGGCTAAAGGTGATCTAATTTTTGAAAAAGAACAGTTAACAAAGGAGTAGGTGGTAACTTGCAGAACATGCTTATCTATGAAAGCGACTCCTTTGACTTTGATGCCTGTAAACAGCAAAGTGGCCCATGTGCGGAGAAGGTCAATGCTGAGCAGTGAAGAGTCTGGGCAAAGAACTTAATTATTTTGGGTGTTTTGCATACTACATTCATGCAGTTAAAAACAACGCAGTAATTTAGGACAGCCATGTTGTGAATTATTTTATTAGAAGCCAGTTATGTTCATCTGCAGTTCAGTGTGGAAGGAGGTTACATTTTGCATAGTTGGGTGACTTATTTGGTCTGGTGTACCAAATTGTATTTAATTGTTGACAAAGTACTTTACATTGAGAATATTATTTCAGCTAATCATTGAACTAGAAGCGACACCTGATTTTCTTAGTTAAAATACAGCTACAGAACTCCAGTTCAAAATTACATATATGTCTATAATGACAAACATAATTGGTTATGTATTTCTTTTTTTAACATTTATTTGTCAAATTGGACATTTTTAAGGGAAAACCTGCAGAATAAACAAATTACTCTAGCTTGTAAATATGTAGAGACTGAGGTATGTTTCTCCTGGTCCCTCAGACTGGTGAGAGATAGGACATAGACCTTCACTGGGAATGCACAGAAGGAATTCAGGAAAATTGTAATGAATACAAAGAAATAGCTTCCTGAAGGTTTTGGAGTTTTTTAAAACAAGCTAATTCAGAAAAGGAGAGAAATTAAGACATTTAAAGAAAGTGAAAATTTAGGGGAAGAGTAAGAGTGTCAGTTCCTGTCATTGAGTCTGTGCTCTGTAAATGAAGACATTCGTGTTTCGGAGGAAATTTAAGAATAGGACATATATTGTGTTGGCCAAAATGTCCATTTAGTTTTTTCCTCAAACTGAAAGACACATTTTTTCATTTTCATCAATAACTCTATTGATTTGGATATTTGGGTATGTTGCTGTCTCCCACTATTGGCTTCTAGTAGGTAGAGGGCAGGGTTGCTGCTAAACATCTTCCAATGCATAACGCAGCCCCACAGCAAAGAGTCTTTTGGTCAAGATGTCCGTAGCACCAAGAAACTTTGCAAACCACTTTTGACACGTCCAGTCAGTCACAGCACCTTCTCCATACATTGCATAGATATTTTTTGCATTTCAGTTTGTGTTTTTACCTTTCTTGAAATAATAAAGCCTAATACATGGAAAATGTTGATTATTTTCTTCCATCTTCAATGTTAAAGTGGGTACACAGAAATTCACGAATTTTGATAAGTTTTAAAAAAATGCGTGCTGATTGTCAATACAATCTAACAAAATTGTTTTGAATGAAGTTAAAGACAACTAGAGCTATTGTATGGAAAACACTAAATGAACTTTTTGGCCAACTCAGTTATAAGTCAGGGATCTTGAAAACTTTAGAAAGATTTTTTATTTTAAAAAGATCAAGAATGTAAAATATAAAGCAAGAAGCCTTAAAAACAAAGCAGAATAGCAAGAGAGTCTTCAAATCCACAGAAACGTAGGCTGTGCCTCACGGGGAAAACCAGCCCAGGGTCGAATGGCTCTGGCAGCCATGGTTGGCTTTCCTGTCATTGCCCTTAAGGATCAGATCAATCCCTGTGACCGCGGCAACCTGTCGCAGCTCTGTGTTCATGAGTAATGACACAGGAAACGTGGCTTCCTATCCCTGATCATAACCAGACTGAGACAACATGGTACAGGAGGCAGGTTTGCCTTAGCTCCCTTCCATCCTCACATGGTGGTCTCCTTGGAACCAGCCTGTGGTCAAAAGCTTTCTCTTCCCATGGTCTTCCTCCTAATATCCTCTCAAAACTTTTCTCTTTTGGGCTTCATATGCTGCTCTGTGTCTCTGCTTTATAAAATGACAACTAATTATCTCGCAAACAGCTTGGTTCTGTGACAAAATCTCCCATAAGTATATCTATGCATGGACCAAATGCTCTCATTCCAGTGTTCACCGTTCATTTGCTAGACTTAGCTGGAGTAGACACAGTGGGTTAGTGCTTCTCCAGATGCTGGAGATACAGTGCTGAGCGGTTTGTGTCTTCTGGTAGCTTGCTGCCTGGCGATTGCAAGAGGCAAGTAAACAGGCAATTATAGTGCAATGTGGTACTTCCCAGGACAACTATGCTGTGATTGCTGTGGGGATGGTCAGAGTACCTCACACAGCCGTGGGGTGGAGGGTAGGGCAGCCGGGGGATTGTCAGAGAGGCTTCCAAGGGGAATTGATGCCTAAGTTATTGAGTTAGAGTCAGCCAGATGAAGGGGTGGGGAGCAGAATGTTCCAGCCAAGAGAAGAGCATGTGCAAAGGCCTGGAGGCGTGGAGACATGGAGTGTTCCAGGCAACCAAGCACCACAGCGCCTGTGGAGGTAATTAGTTTACTAGGGTGGAGGAACAGGAATTACAAAAATATCCTGAAGCACAGCCATGTGAAATGATGGTCCATGTGCGTGTGCAGGTGTATGCTCTTTTCCTAAAAAACATTTCATGAAGATCCCACCAACTTCCAGCAGGCCCCAGGGAAGAAACTTGAGGAGGCTAACACTGCGTTTGCTTTGTATGAGTGCTTTACAGTTATTGATAATCTACCCAGTAACCTGATCTGGGATGAGTGACCTAAAATGGGTCCCAAATACTTGACTCTGGGATAATATGAGGAGCTGCAGGGCCCAGAAGGCTCCCTGCCACACGTGGGTGTGAGATGCTGCTCCTCAGGGGTTAGTCAGGGGATCCCAGCTTCTCAGGGCTGGAAAAACCTTAAAGATCCTGAGTCGAACCGTCTCCTGTCTGATGCTGAAATCACCCCACTCATCATCTCCAGTCACTGCTGGATGGGGCTGTGATGAAGAGTCAGTCATGTCGTGGGACCTTTAATTTCATGTCTGGCCCATTCTGATTGTAAGACAGTCCTTCCTTCCTTGAGTAAAACTAACGTCCATCTCTGCTTCCTCTTGGTCCTATTTCTACTCTTTGGCCATCAAAAGGTATATGGGATGAGTAGTGGGGAAGACTGCGAGCCCATAGATCAAATTGCTTGTGTGTGTATCTTAGCTCTGACATGGATCAGCTGTGTGACCTTGAGCTAGTTAGCACGCCCCTCTGTGCCTCAGTTTACTCATCTGGAAAATGGGTGACATGACAGCACTTACTCCGTAGTTGTCAGAACAGATGATGAAGGCACGTGACCTGTTTATACAGAGTGAGTGTTGAAAGAACACAGTCCACTGCGGCATTTGTAGTATATAATTGCTGCTCTCCTTCCTCGTGACAGTCCTGGCGATGTTTTGAAAATTGCCTGTTCCCCACATCTTCTCTTTCCTTTCACAAACACGTCTGCTCGTGTCTGCTCCCTCTCGGGTATTGTAGTGTCAGCTCCCCATGGTCCAGGGCTCATGGACCTCCTCTGCACGCAGGCCTGTGCCGTGCCTGTCTTGTAGCCCAGAACATGAGTGTGGCGTGACCAGCAGAGTGAGACAGGGCCAGCTGTGCCTCTGTTCTAGGTCATTGGCTCTTTTCATGGAGCTCGAGGACTCATCCATTTCATAGCAGCCACATCATCACACGGGTCTCTCATGAAATTTATTTTCACTGCAATACCTAAGGATTTTTCTCAAGTGTTGCTCCTGGCCCGGTATTGTCCAATACCTGTGGCAGTGACCTGGATGAGGAAGTGCATATCTGCACTTGCAGTTGAAGAATTGGCAGAAACAAGCAGCATGGAGATCCACAAGATTATTTGGTAGGGCCCCTAGAAAGAAGAAGAAGAAGAAGGGGGAAAACAAAAACATCCCAAACCCAAACAGGGAAGGTCCAGGGCGAGGGGAAAACCAGGGCTGTGCAGAACTGCGAAGAGGCCTGTCACCCCGTACACGAGGGCCCGGCCTCAAAGGTGACCGTGGAGACCCTGTGGGGCATGCGGAGGGGACGCCCTGACTGCGGCAGACTGTGAAATGGGGGCGAGGGCCCTTGCAGGACTTGCTCCAAAGAGAAGGCTAAGGTGTGCTCAGTGACATGTAAACATAGGCTTTTAATAACTGGTTTGGGTCTTGGCTTAGCTTTAATTACAGCTTCCCGGAAGATAAAAGGCTCTTATCCAAGGGATAGGAGTGGTGGCTTTGGGGTCAGACAGCTCCGAGCTTGAATCCTGACTCTCTCACTGACTCGCGAGTTACTTAACCTCTGAAGCCAGTTTTCTCATCTGTAAAAAGGAGATAAAAATAGCATCGCGTAGGACTGTTGTGAGACTCTGGTGAGATGATGGGTAAAGTGCTGAGCAGAGTGCCCACTCGATAATGAGCGCTCGCTCTGTGGCTGCTGTCACCTGCTTCACCCTCTTGAACAGAATAAGGGGACACTGGTCCCATTGAGCCACAACAAAGTTTGCTGAACCAAAGTAAAGCTTTCGTGGCAGTGAGCTACACACTGGAGTGGACGAGCCACAGTGAAATTGCATGTGTAAGTATGTAAGAACAAGAAAGGCAAGTAAGAGACTTTCATGTGTAAATGTAAACACATATCTGTACCTTTTTTTAAAAAAAGAAAGGCCATCTTCAAGTACAGTTGATGCAGTGAGCACGGTTCTGTCTGCGTGTGGGAGGGGACTAGATCCATCACGTTCTTCTCTGGAAAAAGGGGCCTCTGGTAACTTGAGGTGACACACTTCTTGAAAGGAGGTCATATTTCAAACAAGTGAAGTCCATGGTCTGTCCTTAGTCATTTTCCCTCCAGGGCTCTGCGCGGGATCCCACACAGAGGCAGTGCTCGGTAAATCATTTTTTAGTGGAGTGACTTCACATTTCCAAGTATCAGAGTAATTCTGTTCCAAGCCCTGGCTAATAGTGAGCACATCTGTCTGTGGACCATGGAGACTGAGTGAATAACCCTTCTGGTCACTAGAACCGTTCCAGAGCAGAGGCCTGTGAGGGGCCGCTGCCTCTGTGTGTGAGCCAGGTGTCCGTTCTCTCCCCGCGTGCTCTGCGGTCCCCTTCCGCTTTGTCTGTGCTCGAGACGGCGTGATGCCGCTTTGGTAGTTCCATAATTCCCGAATTCATAATCTCGTTACACTAAGGAGACACTTGTGTTTCTGAGACGCTTTATCCCTTGGAAGAACACTTTAAACATTTTTTAGGTCTGTACTCCATGTCATATCTCTTGTGGACGACCTTATTAATTTGTTTTGATTTTAATTATTTCTCTTTAATTATTTTACTCTTTAAAACTTGAGGTAGACCTCACATGCAACAAAATACACAGATCTTCAATGTGCAGTTTGATGAGTTTTGACCGTGCACCCCCTTATAACCCACACTGCTATGAGAATACATCTCTTGGTTTTGGGGTAGACTGGTTTTGAAATCTCTTGTTCTGAGTGCTTGCTCTCAAACTCTTGGAGGTCAGGGGTCATCCATCTCTTATGCATAGCTGCCTCCCCAGCACCAAACACAGTGCCTGGCACACATTATGCACTCGATAAATATTAAATGAGTAAGTAGATGAGCAATAATTCCGCCCTTACTTTATTTAGGTAGCACCGTCAACTTGTAACTCTGGCATAACACCTTGTTTTTCAGAATCCTCCACAATCATCAGCTTATTTCCACACTCTCTCTGGGTGCATCATGTGTGAGTGATAGCTATGCGGACCAACCGGTTAGCACAGTCTAATTGGGAGCAAGTCACCTTAGAGGCACGGTTTATATTTGTGCAATCTTTATTTTCGGCCTCTTGGTCACAGTAGTCACGCTCCCTTAGGTAAATCATTTTTAAGTTCTACTTGGCAATGAATGACTCCTGAGTAGGTGGAAATCGGATCAGGTCTGACCAGGGGCGGACATGTTTCTGTTACATGCTTTCTCTGCCTTGCTGAAACTAAATATAGTCCCTGCACACTGTTATGATCACACACAGTGGCTCTCATTTCAAGCACTGTGTGTAGGAATGCAATCTAAAGTAACCAGTTTTTAGAGGGCGTGTCTTACCGAAGGACTGTGCTGGAATTCTCACTCTCTGCATTTTCATTTGTTGTAGGTGATCACTCCCCAAAACGGACGCTATCAGATAGACTCCGACGTTCTCCTCGTCCCCTGGAAGCTGACTTACAGGAATATCGGCTCCGATTTCATTCCTCGGGGGGCCTTTGGGAAAGTGTACTTAGCACAAGATATAAAGACTAAGAAAAGAATGGCATGTAAGCTGGTACGTACCCTGTGACCAGACAGCGCACACGGCGTGTCTGGGATTGTGGCATTGGCCTGTTTATTTGCATTACTCACTCCTTGTCAGCCTTTGACTGGGTCTTGTCTAAGACTGCCTGTCTAAGGCTGCATCTCACACAAAAGCATTTGTGTTGGATGGGTTTGCTTGCCTCCGGGGCCTTTGAGCCCTTAAATCTGTCACAGTGCATCGTTGGTTCTAGTCTAGTTTGCCATGGTAAAAAAAGAAAGCACTGGCTAACCCAGCGCCAGTTTGGATAATGTCATCTGGCATCTCCCCTCTTGTGGGGGGAGGGGTGGGAGAGCACATTCCTGTAAGAGCAAAGCTGGTGCTGCTCCTTTAGTGCTACCCCCCTGGGGGTGGCCATCAGGGAAGCAGAAACTGGAAAAGGGTTGAATTTAAAGAGACCAATTCTTGAGAAGATCTCATCTCTTATTAGCCCATCGTTGTGGACGTGGCCATCAAAAGCTACATACTAGAGTGTGCAAGGCTGCACCATTTGTAATAGTCCCAAGAAAAGAAATGACTTAGAATAATAATAATGTAGATGAATCTCCTAATCATTATGTTGAATTAAAACAGCCAGACACGAAATAAGATCTGCAGTATGAGATTCTACCTAGAAAGGCCAAAAACAGGCTAACGAAATCCATGCTGTTAGAAGTCAGGTTAGTGGGCTCCTGGTGACTGGAAGTGGTTCCCGGAAACCCCAAAGATACCAAAATCTTCAGATGCTTACATCCCTTTTAGTTGGCCCTCCAGATCCATGGGTGTGGAACCTGCATTGACCTGGGGTTGTTTAGAATCTTACTGGTATTTTTGTGTTTTAGATTCCAGTAGATCAATTTAAGCCATCCGATGTGGAAATCCAAGCTTGTTTTCGGCATGAGAACATCGCTGAGTTATATGGCGCTGTCCTATGGGGTGAAACTGTCCATCTCTTTATGGAAGCAGGCGAGGGCGGGTCTGTTCTGGAGAAACTGGAGAGTTGTGGACCGATGAGAGAATTTGAAATTATTTGGGTGACAAAGCATGTTCTCAAGGGACTTGATTTTCTACACTCAAAGAAAGTGATTCACCATGATATTAAACGTGAGTTATCTTTGGATATGTACCTTTCTGGCTTAAAGCGACTAATTAGACAGGGGGCAAGTGGGTGCTTTCCTTCAGTCTAAAGATCCTCGGTGGCAGGGAGCACAGCTCCCTTGGAGCGCTTGGCACTTTCTTCCTCTGTGCTTCTGAAACACCGTTTAGAAGCAAGAGGGGTCGCTGGACCTTTCAGCATCACAAGGAAGGGTATCTATCCAGTTGTGGGAAAGATTAGAGCCGCACATCTATTAGGTGCTGCCTGTGCCTTTGTGGCTTTTAAAATGCTAATTTACTTAAACCCACACACATCCACATCTTTCTGAGCAACAGATAGCTTTTAGATTTTGAGCATCAATTTAGCAATTATTTATTCAACAAGCCTTCACTGACGGCTTTTTAGGAGTAAGCAATGATGAGGAGATGTGCAAGAGAAACGCGCTGTGGACCCTTAAAGATCAATTGGACTAGCAAAACTTTCACTAAAAAAAAAAAAGGGTATTTTACTTTTTTTTGGTTTTAGAAAGTGGCTTGATTATATGCTTATGTCGTAGAATCTGCAACTCAAGCCCTTGGTCATTATTGTGTTTTTTTCTGGCTTGAGATGTGATTGACGTGCTGCGCTGTGTGAATGTTAAGGTGTGCAGCGTAATGATTTGATGTGTGGGCATGTTGCAAAACGATGACCACACTTCGGTTAGTTAACTAATGTTCACCACCTTACATAGTTACAGTTTGGTTTTGGTGGTGAGAACTTTTCAAACCCACTCTTTCAGCAACTTTCTGACATACAATATGGTATTGTTAACTGTAGTCATGACGCTGTGTGTGACATCCCCAGAACTTATTCATGTTACAACTGCAGTTTTTCCCCTTTGACCACATTTACCTGTTTTCCCCACCCACTGGCTCTGGCAACCACCAGTCTGTTCTGTTTTTATGAGTTGGGATTTTTTAGATTCCACATAGAAGTGAGATCACCCAGTGTTTGTCTTTCTCTGTCTGACTTATTTCACTTAGTACCATGCCCTCAAGTTCCAGCTAAGTTGTCACAAAGGGCAAGATTTTCTCCATTTTAATGGCTGAATAATATTCCATCACACACACACACACACACACACACACACACACACACATCACATTTCCCTTATCTGTTTTTCCATCACTGGACACTTAGGTGGTTTCCATGTCTTGGCTGTTGTATTTGAACATTGTTAGGGACTAGAGTCATTTATGTCCACCTCGGCTGAATTCTTGACAGGTCTGAAGTGATCTCACCTCTGCTCTTCACCTCCTCTTGTGACTACATTACACCCATTTCAGTAGGGACAGCGTCTCAATCTATTCTGATTTGGGGCTTGCTGTTTTAGATGGTGTTTTCATTTTATTTATGTGTATGTAGACAATTTTATACTAAAAATGTTCTTCTTTTTACAGCTAGCAACATCGTTTTCATGTCCACAAAAGCTGTTTTGGTGGATTTTGGTCTAAGTGTTCAAATGACCGAAGACATCTATTTTCCTAAGGACCTCCGTGGAACAGAGGTATAATTATATTCCCACAAGAATGGTCGATGTCTTACAGAGTAAAAATAAGAAATGTTCTAGCATTACTGCAGAAAGGACCAAGAAGGGGAGAAAAGCCATTGCACTAAATTTTTGTTATCATTGGAACATATTTAATGAGTCCTTGCTCTGTGCCAAGTGCTTGCTTTAAGTGAATTATGTCCTTCCATCCTCACCACCACCCTCTTGTTGGTAAATCCTGTTATCATAGGCAGCACTGTTAGGATTCCCGTCTCACAACAAGAAAACAAGGTTGAAGAGTTTAAAACAAAGTGCCCATAGCTTCTCAGCTAGTTAGAGATCTGGAACTTGAACCCAGTTTTTTCTGAGTCTAATGTCTAAGATCAAACCGCTGTATACATTTTTAATATAACTAATGTGTATGTTTTTAGTTTATCTAATATTAGTTTTGGTTCATTTACAGCCACAGTTTTCATGGTTGTTAATAATTATTGATAACTGACAACATTTTAGGCCTATCTTTAATCCTAGGTATCTTATAATAAACCTCAAGTTTATTATAGCATAAGTAAGTTTTACTGAAGATGTGAACTAGATATAATACGTATATTTGGGAAACAAAATAGAGCAAAACCAAAACAAAACTTTCCTGAACCTAAATGAGGTTCAGGGAAATACATTCCTGGTTTTCAGAAAAAAAATTAATTTAACATCTACATTATTAAGCTGAGTAGTTGATTTATGTGGCAAGGGTCTGTTGAGCATCTGCTAGTTGGCAGGCTGCCGCACACGGGACAAGGCCAGCAAGGATCGTGCCCGTGGTGGTACTTCAGTGGCCCTAATTCTTTGGTGGAAGGAGCTGTGTGGAATTTACCTGAATCATTAACCGAGCAAACAATTTAGTTCACAGTTGGATATGATGGACAATGGGGGATACAGTTGGGAAGGTAAATAGGTGTAGTAGCTGCCTCCCTCGCCCATTCCACTGTAGTGGGTGCTTATCTATCAGCCTCCCAGCCCCATGCCCTTCTCTTTACTGGAAGCGCCCCCAGATCATGGAGGGAGGGGACTTTGCCTCAAGATTACCAGGTCAGTCTCAGTGTTCTACCTAATATCAACCCTTAGTTTAGCGGGTAGATATATCGATTGCACTGAATTCAACTGCAGTGCAAAAAAAAAGAAAAAAGAAAAAGCTTCATTTCAAAACAGGATTCTATAAGCCTTTTCTTTTTTCTAAGACTTTATTTATTTTTAGAGAGAGGGAAAGGGAGGGAGAAAGAGAGGGAGGGATACATCGATTGGTTGCGTATCTCATGTGGCCCCACTAGGGTCCAGCCCCACGACCCAGGCCCATGCCCTGACCAGGAATCGAACCAGCAACGTTTCACTTTCCATGATGATGCCTGACCAGCTGAGCCACACTGGTCAGGGCTGTAAGCCTTTTCCTAACTCTCAGAAAGCAAAGACTGTCCCGGGCAGCAGAAGAAATCCTTGTTTTTGCTGATATTACTGAAGTTATTCTGGAAAATACTTGAGAGAGGATTCTTGATCGTCATCTTTGAGCAGAATAATATTCAAAAGAGAAAACTGTAGACTTTTTCTTTTTTAATGCTTTAGTCTAGGATTGTGAGAATATTTCACCAAGCACAACATCTAATGAGGCTCAAAGCTTATGACTTTTTTTTTTTGGAAAATGTTCAGCATGTTTTGGCATTAGTCATAAGTTCAGATACATGACACTCTATCATCTTTCCTAGAGCCAGCTTGAGACACGAACTATTTACGGTATTAGAAGTGGAAAATACCTTTTTCTTCCTGGCAGTATGATCAGAATGAGCATTTTGCAATGTCTGGAGGAAGACATGCCCTTTCTGGGACTCGCTAGCACAAAAAGAATGTGTGCTCAAGTATGAGATAATCTTAACCACTCTCACACAGTGCATGGATTTGGTTGTTTTTACCAAGTGTAAATTGCTTCAGTTAGCTTTGGGGTTCAGCGTTTATAGCAGTAAACTCTCTTCTGAATCGACCCGTGTTTACTGTCTGGGCGGTACTCAGCAGCTGAAATTTGATCATGAGCAGGGTTGTGAAGTCACCAGTGGACATTTGTCCGCGAGCCTGGTTTCTCGGACTTAAAGACCCAATAAGACAGAGTCAGTCGAAGTCAGCCTTGCAGATCTGCTTTCCGTTGGACCTTACTTGGCTACTTCATAGCCGCAGATGATTTTGGTCCCTGCAGTACAGCTCATCACTGCAGACGCCGGTCTCTGTGTCTGGTCTCTCTCTCGCTCAGCATTGACATTCAGAACATTACGTTGTGACCACATCGTACCTACAGGGAGCGGGCAAAAGTAGGTTTACAGCTTTGAGCACTTGAAACACAGAGTTTATTCTTATGTTATTTATTAGCATTACGGCTGTAAATTTACTTTTGTCCACCCCTGTGTACAGGGTTAATCTGGTATATTTAATGTGTTGTTTTTTAATTACATGGTACAGAGAAAGAATAAATAATGAATGTAGGTAGCTAATTAGAATCACTGTTATAGCATGGTCCTTTTTAAAACATTTTTATATTCTTCTGATACAATGCTTGGTCTTTATGTAAGTTCACATGTAGTCATCATATGTGTGGACACACATGCACACATAGTCTCTTTCCCTTTCTAATAAATGTGCTGAGAGGTGAGGGCCTTGACCCCTGATGTGACACCCAGGTTCCCTGTGCCAGTGCCCATGCCTGAGGGTGTGCCACTCTCAGAGCCTCGCCCAGATCTCTGTGTCGTCTGTCAGCCAGCCTGCAGAGTCTGTGGGCTCCATGCCCAGCTGCCCTGGCTCTTGCAGAACTTGAGGAAGCAGGACCTCTGAGCCACTGGGCCCTGCAGCTCTGGGCAATCTGCCTGAGGGGCAGCAGCCAGATCACCAGGTGGACGGGACACAGCTGTCCCCAAATGTTAGTCACACAGACCCTGCAGAGGCCCACTGCACCGCTGCTGTGGGTTCCACCAACAGTGAACACTTTGCCTAATCCTTCTGTTGGTGGGGCGGGGGGACATCCCCTACTGACCGCTAGTCCTGCCACTGCGGTACTTTGTGATGGTGCTGAGTAAGAAAGTCCTTCAGGACCTGTTTCTGCTTCAGGGGAAGTTTGAGAACAAGAAGATTGGTTTGGCCAGTCTGCTGAGAGAGAGAGAGAGAGAGAGAGAGAGAGAGAGAGAGAGAGAGAGCGCGAGCGAGAGCGCCCCAGAGCCAGCCCAGAAGTGTGTTGTAGGAAGTAGTCGAGCAGGGTTTAGATGGGGAAACCGGGCAACTTCCCCAGTTTCTGTAAGCAGGTTCTTCACTTATTTACTCTGAAATGTGTTCTGGGAACACTTACCCCTTTCTCATTAGTCCCATAACAGACAATATATAATTTCTTAAAGTGAAATGTTGTTAGTTAAGATATGTGTGGACCAGCCATAAATACAGGTCATTGGGCACCAGAGTTTGCTCTCTTTCTCTTTCTTTTTTAAGTGTAGAAACAAACACTCCTTAGAGAAACTATTTCTAAATCTAGCCCTACTTTCCAAGCAGAGACTCCTGAAACCAAATTGAACTGACATAGAATTAACATGGCCTTGAATGTTTAGTCACTGGGCTGCATGGGAGGTAGAAATAACTAGTTCATAGAAATGACTAATTAGGATCACTTTTACATTTTACATTTTAAAGTTCTTCTCTTTCAAGTGATCAGTGTTAGTACCATGTGGACTTCTGCTACCTTTTATTACTGCAGATAATTAGAGGTTTAACAATTTAGTGACAAACAGGAAGTGAAGAATATTTGTGGTGTCCATTTAAATATGGAAGGAAGTGGTGTTTTAGCAGAAACATTAAACATGCTTCAGTGCTGTGTAGAACTTTGATGAGCGGGGATCCCAGGTGGCTCTCCGTTACTCTCCTTGGCTTACAGGAACATAGCAATGGTGCTCCCCTGAAGGGATGAAGGTGCAATAAATATGGTACCAGTGAATGAGCCAGCTTCCAGAACTGGACTGGGGAGACCTAGACAATGAGGGCAGTCAAACTGATGTTTCCTGCTGCTTTTTCAGATTTACATGAGCCCAGAAGTGATCCTGTGCAGGGGCCATTCAACCAAAGCAGACATCTACAGCCTGGGGGCCACGCTCATCCACATGCAGACGGGCACCCCGCCCTGGGTGAAGCGCTACCCTCGCTCAGCCTACCCCTCCTACCTGTATATAGTAAGTGGGGGTCCCCTGGGCCTAAGGGGGCGGGATTCCACCTGCTCAGGAAAGCCACTCTCCTTCCTGAGTGCGATGGTGGTAAACTCGTGACCAGCAAGAAGCAGCCGAAAGTTCTTTCCGCATGGAGGAAGCCTCATTCTCACAATAAAGGCATTGCTAGTTTAGTGGGAACTCACTAAAATGTATATTGGGCATTCATGATATGCTATTCTGTTAGACATGTAATAATAAAATGCCACTTAGTAGCCTCAGAGTAGCATAAATCTTTGAGCCAAAGCAGTTGTATATGTTCTTTGAACACTTAAAAAAAAAGTATTAGGTTATAGATACCCACGCCAGCTGGGCCCATAGTGAAACACGCAACTCCCATTTTATTGTTGGGAGACTCGGGAACAGATACTTCCTCGTGATGGCATGGTGACCCTTGGGCCGCTGTTGAGATATAAAGCTGTCGGTGTTTATTCAAACCTAGCATGTACTTCTTCAATGAACCGAAAGATGGGTTTAACTTGGTGTTTTTAGGAAATTAAAGGGTAACTGTTTCAGGGTGTGAACTGTATTTGCTGCAGGGCATGAGGTGGGAGAGCAGTGAGTTCCCAGTTCGTGTTAATAGAGCACTTTTCCTCTCGAGTGGGTGGTTTCCTGCACTGATGTTTACATGTACTAAGAGGGCTGGTTTGTTGGCAGATCCACAAACAGGCCCCTCCGTTAGAGGATATTGCGGACGACTGCAGTCCCGGCATGAGAGAGCTGATAGAGGCTGCGCTGGAGAGGAACCCCAATCACCGCCCCAGGGCAGCAGACCTACTAAAACATGAGGCCCTGAATCCCCCCAGAGAGGACCAGCCACGCTGTCAGAGTCTGGACTCTGCCCTTTTTGAGCGGAAGAGGCTGCTGAGTAGGAAGGAGTTGGAACTTCCAGAGAACATTGCAGGTATGGACACCCTGCTGTGTGCTCTGCCCCTGGCTTCTTTTTCTGTCTACATCACACTGCTGATGGAGTGTGAAAGCACTTGGAAAAAAAATAAATAAAGGGACTTCTTGAGTGCCATAAGTTCTTTGAGAAATTTCAGCAAGAATGTTAGCAAACACATTTAAAAAAAGCGGCTAATTTACCGGCAAGTTATAACAGGTTTTTAGTGCAAGTGCAGGTAACACAGTCATTGAGTTTTGCGTCCGACTTGCTCCTATGCAACAGAGAGTAGTGTTTGCCTTCAAAAGCAAATTGAGCAGGACAGTTTTGCTGTTGGTAAAGAGCAGGGTTCTGTGAAGTGCAGTTATGGTAAAAGTCTCGCCAGTCCTTGCTCAGAAACATCAAGGCACTGCTCTGCCCAGATAAAATGTTGTTTGAAGTCAAGCTGCATTTCTCTCTTCCTGTGCTTGAACAGCTATGAGTCTTTCCCATTTAGAGAATCAGCACTTATTCCCAGAGCTTTGCATATGTGTGGGAGGGGTTTCTATTTTTGTTATTAAAATCTGTGGTATTCTTAATCCATTTAGGTCCAAACCCAGATGTCAAGCCTGGAATGCTTGTTTGCATTTCTGTGCTTCTTGTCTGACTTCTCAATATTTAAAGAGAACCATCTGGGATGTTGGAAAATATACAAGGATTTCTAGCTAATTTCTTGCTGTCATTGACTCTGTTTTGAATTTTCTTGGGTATGACATATTACGTGAATTAGTACATGGTGTTCAGTTCTGTAGCTCTTTAGTAAAACCAGGGCTTGAATGCTGTTTCGTTAGGCTCAACCTATTATTTTATTTTAATTTAATTCAATTTAACTTTATTTTTTATTTTCTGCAGAAGGAACATGCATTTAGTGTTGAACACGTATCCTGGTCATTTATTTTACTTTTTCAATGTTTCCCTTTTCAGATTCTTCATGTACAGGAAGCACTGAGGAATCTGAGATGCTAAAGAGGCAGCGTTCCCTCTACATAGACCTTGGAGCCCTGGCTGGCTATTTCAACCTTGTCCGGGGTCCACCAACATTAGAATATGGCTGACTGATGACACCGTTTGCTCTAAATTAAGACTCAGCTTTTATCTCCTGGAAGCTCGTTCTGCTGACTCTACACAGGGGCTCTGTCTAGTGCATACCATTTACTAGCTGGCACTGCGGGCTCCCATGACTCCTGAATGTGACTCCACGCGGCTCCTGTGTGTTTGATTTGTGGAGCTGCCCTGGCACCCACCAGGGCCGAAGGTTCTCATTCCTCAGGTGGTGTGACTGAAGGGAAGGAAGTTAAGCATGCATAGAAGGATCATTTCTGGTGATTGATTTCATTCACTGTGCACTTTGTTCAAAACTTTAAAAATACCAGTTATAAGAGTAATATATTAGCCTAAAATTACTATTCTTGGTTCTAACTTAAGTGTGGGAAGTTCATCTAATGTAGGATAGTTGTTTTGTATATATCAGTATATATTATATGCTAACTCTCTGAGCCCGTGCCAGTAGACTCTAGTTTAAATTAAAGTCGTCAATTTTGGGTGAGTAGGACAACTTGAATGCTGTGGCAATAAGCTGAACTAGTGTCTGGCAAGTGGCTCACTGACCAGCGCGGGGCCACCTGACAGCAGGCCACTAGTGCCGGCTTCCGTTGTGTTCCTATGGAAACGTTTTGTACCGTACATGCTGTGCTTAAAACATTTAAAACATGACGTTTTGAATGTGGATAAAACTGTGTAAACCACATAATTTCTGTACATCCCAAAGGATGCGAATGTGACCTTCCTGAAAAGTGGAAACTTTTGTCAATTCTTAATGCTACTTTTGTACCTCCTATGACTCTATTTTCTTTCGAGCATTTGTATATTAAAATAGCATACTATGTATGTTGTATATCAAATGCCTTCATGAGTCTTTCTTATATATATATATTTTTTAACATTGTAAAGTATGTGACTATTCCTACTTAAAAGTATTTTTTTAAATCATGCAAATGAAACCAACACTTTTATCCAATGTGATTGGTCAAGTCAACTGAATAAATTCAGTATTTTGCCTTAATTATTGTGAAAGGTGTGATTCTCACCTGGGACTGGAGGTGCGCTCTAAGGGGTGGGATATAGGTTAGAGGGGAACATGTATCATAAGGAGACAAAAGATACCTGAGAGCTTTGCAAATCATATGCATGCTTCTCCTGTATTGTTTCTGTGTCAAGCTGTTGTCATCTGGATTGGGTTGCATCCCTTTGGTATATTGAGGTAAAAAGTTGTGAGCTGCTCGTTCAGGCTAAGTGTGGTTCTCCTTTGGATCTTGTTTCTTTACATTTATACTACTTTGGGATATATGCGTACACTTTCATGTTCTGTGCCTATTAGTGTTCGGCAAGTTAACTAACTTGCCTGTGCACAAGGTGGATTTCAATCATGCACACCAAATTCTAATGAAAACTGCTGAGTGGGAGTCGGATCTGTTATTCACCGAGTGAACAGTATTACACTTTCACATGCATTGGGTGAAACACACCAGGTCTGTAGTCTTCACAACACACGTGTAAAAGATGTATTGTTACCTCTAGTTTTACTCTGAAGGGGGAACGAAGCAAGGGAATGAACAGAGGCTGGTATTTGAACCCAGATCTTTCTGACTTCATCGCTCATATTCTTCCTCATGCTCTGCTGCTTATAAATGATAAATCATTACACTGCAAAGCGAGTACAGTGCCCCCACTGGGAGTCAGGTCTTTAAATAAGGGTGAGGTGGATTGACCACAAAGCTAATGGCGCCTCAACTTTGGTTCTTCATTTGTATGGGCCCCTCTAAGACCCTGTGCCCACTTTCATATTATCCCTGATCAGATGCAACAACACCTGGACCTGAGTCAACTTTTGATGATGTTCACGAAAATGCAGAGTTTATACGAATTGAGCTCTAGTTAACAAATTAACTAGAGGGAGAGTGGTGGGAAATAAAGCTGCACCGAAAGGATGGGCAGGCAGCTTTGAACGCCAGGCTAGAGTTTAAACTATATTTTAGGAAGCCAGTGCAGTTTGAGTACGGAAGTGACATACTAGAGCAAAGATTTCTGTATGGTTGATCTGTCCGTGGTCTGTAGAAAGAACTGGAAGGAGAGAGAAATCGTAGTCGTTAGTTGGGAGGCCCTGGATTGGGATGACAGTAAGATCAGAGGGGGCAAAATAGAGGACAAAAATACTGGCCAATTGACTCAAGCGCTGATTGGAGTTGGTGGAGGGGGAGGAAGGGAAACTGAGGTTCTAGGCGTTTGGGAGGAATGGCAGAAAGAGGAAAAGAAAGGAGAAGGAAGAGGAAGTTTCGAAGGGAAGGGATAAGTTCTCCGGGGAAGACTGGATACTGTAGTGGAGGGAAAGGTGGCAACGCAGGTCTGCTGCTGAGCGAAGTCCGGGCCGCTGAGCTAAGGGCTGGCAGAACGGGGTGTGGGCGTTGTCTGCACCGAGATCCTGCCCGGGGTCCGCCGGGGGACGCCGAGCATCTCGGCGCCTGGGCATCCAGAGCCAGCCCTGCGGCCGGAACCGAGCTGCCCTGCCTCCTGGTTTCCAGTTTTCACCTGGGCCGGACCTCAGAGGCTCGGCAGAGGATTCCGGTGTCTACCCTGCCCCAATTCAAGGGACTCCTGCGAACCTAAGGCTAACGCGGGTAGCAACTGCTATCCCGGGGGGACAATGGGCGCGAGCGACTCCCGAGCGCGCGCTTCCCGGCCCGCGGCGCGCGGGCGCGGGCCCTGTCGCCCAGCAACCCGGGACAACAGCTGGACCAGAGGAGGCGCGCAGGCTCCCGCCATTGCAAAGGTTGCTGTTCGTTAGGTCTGCGGAGCTGCAGCTCCACTGGATCTCCAGGCAGGTAAAGGCAGGTGGGCGGCTGCACGGAGACCCCGCTGTGCGGAGAGGCCCGGGACAGAGTTGCCAGCAACACTTGGGGACGGAGGAGGTGCCGTGCGGGTGGGGACATCGGGGGCAGCTGAGGGTCACCTCTGTTGGGCTGGGGTAGGGGTGGGTTCCGTGAGCTGCCTGGTCAGCTC